>CM054127.1:64967297-65000265 GCA_028751855.1 Ambrosia trifida
CGGAATTACAAATCATCACAGCCTTTGTGACACTAGCACCATGTTTTGTTTCCTCAAGGCGTGGACATCGATTGCTCACTCTGGTTGTTCTGATGAGTCGTTTTTGGCTAATGGAACTTTGCCGATTTACGATAGATTGGTAAAATACCCGGAGCGAGACGAAAGCTATTTAAAGAAAGCCAAAGTTGAAACATACAACGAAGAGTACAAACTTCCAAGACTTTCTGGACCAACTGATAAGGTTCGAGCCACATTTATCCTATCTCGAACCATGATCAACGGGTTGAAAACACTAGTTTCAACCCAACTTCCAACATTAGCATACGTATCATCGTTTACCGTAGCATGTGCATACATTTGGAACTGTCTAGCGAGTTTACACAACGATGAGGTACTACTATTTGGTTTTTCGGCCAATTGTAGGTCACGAACGGATCCACCGATCCCTGAGGCTTACTTTGGCAACTGTCTTATGCCGTGTCTGAATGTAGCAAGAACGTCTGTTATAACAGGAAAGGAAGGGTTTCTAGCAGCTGCTGAATTGATGGGAGAGAATTTGAGTCAGGTGTTAACCGATAAGGAAGGAGTCCTGAAAGAAAAGTGGCCGAAGGAGATTTCGTTTGTCGAGCGGCTAACAAGGATAACAGGTGTTGCTGGAACACCAAAACTCAAATTTTATGACTTAGATTTTGGATTTGGGATTAAGCCCAAAAAATTTGAAATTGTGTCGATCGATTATAATGGATCGATATCTATTAGTTCATGTAGAGATGCCAATGAAGATCTGGAGATTGGTGTGTGCCTTTCTGCTACTGAAATGGATGTTTTTGTTGGTAGCTTCAAATCTGGTCTAGAGTCATACATTTAGATTCATCATCACATTGGTGTCCTTTTGAATGCTTTGTTTACTTCCCCATGAATAAGTTTTGTCATCTTTTTACTGTCTTGCTTTCGACTTATGCGTTTGTGTTAAATAAGTTGTACTTTGTATTATTAAGATGATTGTAATATAAAGTGGTGGTGGCGCAGCTTGTTGTCCGCCTACCCGTTATTTTAATGTAATTTTCTCAGTTATGGAATGAAAAATATAATGTGATTGGACAAAAAATTATTGGTTTTGCTTGAAGTTATTTTTGGTTACATATAAAATTTGATAGCATCGAGTTTTAAGGTTATGGAAATAGGCTTAGATTTATATTTACCGACTAAAAATTTAAAGGACAAGGATGAAAACAGAGGTGAAGAGAAGAGAAGAAAGAGATGAGGAAGAAGAATACGTCGTTATCAATTGCATGACAAACCAGTGTTTTCAGACCCAAACGGTTGCCCTGGTGAGAGGTCGTCAACGGTTTTACGTCCGGTCTGATTATGAAAACATTCTAATAAACTTATAATAATATTTTCCCCAATAGTGTGCCTGCGCCCCATCTACTAACCATTTGCTAAGTTGGAATTGCATACATAATCTTTCATCTTGACTGGTGGGCCTCGCACTCTTGAACTAAGGTCTGCTAGGCTGGATCGTTCATAATATACAAGGGGCAAAATGCGCTAGAGGAAAGAATTGAACCGGTCACAATGGCAACAAAAACAAAGGCCACGGAGGAGTGTCGTTATTTCTTGTTCTATTTTTACCACTGTTTTTTTTTTATCTTTTAGAACTGACCAGCCAACATATTCATTCACCACCAAAATGCCAACTTCCTAACAAGATGAAGATGCTAAAGAAGGTAAAATACAACGAAGTCATCAAAACAAAACAATCAAAAGAAATTGATACTTCACCCACTTATCTTTTTTTAACAGCAAGAAATTACGTGCCAACTATCGAGACATCGGGCGCTGTGGCCAAGGTCGGTTACTCGATCGCCGCCAGCCCATTGGCTCTCTCAGATGCGTGGAAACCCGACATCCACCAGCCCGAAAGCACGACAATGGAATAATCGGTAAAACCTCGCCTCCCATCCGAGTCGAGTCGAACCAGCACCAGCCGTATTCGCTCTTCACCTGGATGCCACATAAAATAATGAGGGGAGTGGGAATCAAACCTAGTTCACAAAGAACACCAAGTCCTTCCCCAACCACTCTACCACTACCTCATTGACACTTCACCCACTTATCTAACGTTAAGCTTTTCCATCCCATCCGAATCTTCGTATTATATTAAGTACTTTCTTTGATTTCCTCGATAAGCCTCGCCACGGAACTAGATTGATTATCAAAGACCTTCTTCTTTCTATATGTTGGTTTAGGTCCCCACACAACAAATACACTCACGTATCTATATGTTTGTAATATATGAAATGAAAGGAACAACACTTAGCACAAAGAAATGAATTGAAACATGGTATCTACATCATGAGTAAGGGTGAACACTAGTGTACTATGGAAACAAAGAGATAGATAGATGTTCATACCTTACTTATGTCTTGAACTAGACAAGCTTGGAACTAAGGAAGCTTGGAACTAGAGGGGTATGGAGAGTGTGTGGGTGTTTGAGAGTGAAGTAGTGAGTGGTGTGAGTGAAAATGATCATCCAAGGCCTCCCATTTATAGGGATAGAGAGATTATTCTAGAACCATAAGATTATTCTAGAACCTTATTTCAACATGTGACAATCCATAAGATTATTCTAGAATCTTATTTCAACATGTGACAATCCATAAGATTATTCTAGGACCTTATTTCAACATGTGCTTATTTAGGGTTTGACTTTGATTAAAAAAAAGATTAGTATAGGTAGGAGGGGGAGGGCGACGGCTAGGAAGGAACAAGGAAAGGGGTGTGTGTGTGTTATTTTGGGTAATGATCTTTCACGGGTTGTTAAGGTTTAAGAAATCTTGCCGTATTTGCTAACCAACATCATTATGTTCCTAGTCTCTTTTTGATTAAACTTATGATTAGACTTAACATAGATTTGATATGATGGGTGTTGGATTAGGGGGAACATAATCATGGTCATTAGATATGTGGGGATCTTAGGTGACAAGGGGGTTACGGTTGTAGGGGACATGGGGGACAAGATCTTGTGTTAATTTGGGAAGGAGATCTTGGTGATAAAAAGGTGTTTGCCCTTTTATGTGTAAGGTCAGGATCATATCTTTTAGGGATATTAGTCAATTTCTAGGAAGATTCAAGGGTGGCTAATTGTAGTACATGGAACATCATGAATCTAAGTGTGATTAAAGCAACTTCCATATTAGTGAAAATCATACTCCATTGATGTGATTAGTTACATAAGCACTTAGGAATTGTCGTTCTTGATGGTCATGTGGCTATCTCATGCATAAGTCATACTATAATAATTATATGCCCATAAATAATAATAATAATAATAATAATAATAATAATAATAATAATAATAATAATAATAATAATAATAATAAAGACTCGTCTAGTAAATGTACGGGTTGACTTGGAAAATTGGCAGGTGTCACAAAGCCCAAATTCACAAACACTTTGAGGTTGCCGCCATATTATTTAGAGGACACAAAAGGCAGCGGCAAAGGGGGATTAAGGAGGAGCCGCAAATTACTTGTTGGGATATATTATTATTTTCACAGGAGGTGACCACAGCAGCAAAAAAAATATATAAGAGGAGCAGCATTACTAAGAGGGAGGCTGCTAGATTCAATTGAGAGAGGCACAAGGAAAGGGTTTGAGATTCAAGCATCGGGAGCAAGACCCTTGGGTGTTAATCATTCGGTTTCTCTGCTCCTTTGTTATCTCAATCCTAGACTATGTTTGCTAAACATTCTATCTTTTTTGTTTATGTTCTTAAGATGATTAGAGGCTAAATTTTTTTATTGCTACCTAGGTTAAAGATTGTACTTGAATGATTTATTTTCTTTTGGTTTTGGAACTTTTGGTTGTGGATGAATTTTAAAGTAAAGACTTAGTATTTTCTGATTTGGTGTGTATGCGTATTTAGTTTTGTTTAATTAGTTTTTATAAACTCTACTTACATTTTTGTGAATGTCTTTCATGTATGAATGCGGGTTAGGTTGCGGACTGGGTGTTAGCAGCTAGTTTATGGTTAATTGCTATGGGTTATCCATAGGAGTTGTAATTGTTAGTTAAATAATTCTAAGTGTTCTACCAACTCTCACTAGCTGTGAGGTGCGAGATTGTTGGTTTGTCTAGAGTGTTAAATTGCTAGATCTAGAGGCTTTGTGAGAAGATCTTTTTAGTTTCCCTAGCATTCCTTGTAGATCTAGTCTTATCAGAAATATTATAGTTACCGCTTGCACTTTCGGGTGTATTGTGACTTTCGCACTGTGAGGTAGTTTGTCTTGTAACGGGTACTTTAAGATTTGAGTAGGTAAGCCTGTGAGGGTAACCTCTCAACCGGTGGTTTAACAACTTTTAGGAATTTTGCGGGTTATATCTTGAGAAGGGTTGTTTCCCGTAGTTGACTTTAAGTTTAGTATTTCTAACCTAGGTAGTGCCTTTCCATCATTTGATTCCAGTTACAGTTTCCAGTTTATGTCCTTAGTTCGTGTTTAAGTTCATTTTAGTTAATCCTTTATTTTCTTGCAGTATATTTGTTAGAAACCCCCCTTAAAACAATAAATCAATATAAGTTAGTATTTAGTATAAGTAGTCGAGTCTAGTTTACAATACTCGGACTTACTTTAGTTTTACTGTACAGTACTGACCGGTACACTTGCCGGTTGTGTGGTTTAGGTTTAGAGAATCTTAGGTTATAAATTTAAAACTTAGAGTGTCTAGTTTAGGTTACTTTAGTTAGTTTTTATTAAACCACTTTGAGCACATCAATCGCGCTATGTATGGCGTGGACGGAAATCAACAACAACCCTCAACGTGGCCGAGAGTCGATTGGCCCCACATCCTTCTGGAATTCAAGGACTTAGTCAGTGGTCCAAATCGAACCACCGACACACTAAATCGTAAGTGGACCGACCTACAAAATAAGTTCCAACGTTTCGAGATTGTCCACCAAACAATCTTGATGTTATGAGTTATCTAATTACTTTATTATAATTTAAACAAAAAAATAATAAAAATTACGCGACGTGGAGGCCATCCAACCACCCTCCATGCCACCACCACGTCGTGCATATTTTGTTTTGGAGGGCTAGGTGATGTGGATCCACATGTTCGTCCATGCACCCTTCAAACACGTTTTTGTGGTTTGTGAAAACCACACATTTGGTATATTATTATAAAAAGTCATGTTACATCTTGCTACTGACCTGTTTGGCATTTACTTCTTGTAATTTTCATTTTACATATTCTCACCAGCCTCATTACTGCCCTAGTAAGTTTGAAAAGTCTTTCTCAACTACACATTTGTGGATAAAAAGACCAGGACCACCCACCTTCCGAGTATCTATGCATTATTAGTCATATAAACCACATTGCCTATGGTAATACTCATTTTTTTGGGTAATCATTAAATTTCTTACAGGGTTGGAATTTTGATTTTAACGTTGCTGTCTGGTAATCTTCAAGAAAAGAAGACAACTAAATAGTTGAAAGTATTGAAGTTACTCTACACACAAAGATATTTTTTTATAGAAAGATGGATTTTTCGTTGTCATCCACATGTCTTCAAGAGACATGGTATGGTGGTAATATACCTCTGATATATGTCATAGATAAAGGGTTCAAATCATGTAAGGTGCGTATATTGGCGGTTCATAGGAGTAGATTAGAAATAGGTTAGTTTGCCAATTAAAGAAAACATAACCATTATACAGTTGTTAGTCGGTTCCATATGTTTCTAAATTCTAACAGGTTATGTGTTGGAACACAGGTTCTAACTCGGTAACAGCATAATGATTCATATTTTTTTTTCTTGAGTTATTATAAAGAAAGAAAACCATTTGTCAAAACAATATAAAAAAATAAACCGAAAGTAATCTCATTCAAACATAAATCATCACATTATATTACTCCCTTCAATAATAAAAGCTAAGGTAAGGTCAGAGGAGGGTAAAATGTAGACAGTCGTACCTTCACCCCATGGGAATAGAGACACTACTTCCGGTTAGACTCCCGGCTCAGTAGTGGTTTTGTATCAAACCTTAGACAATAAGACACATAACACTTAGTAATCGGGACAAATCCGATTGGTGCATGTAATCTCTTGTCTTTTGGCTATCAACGTCACCACCTGATGCATGATTAATCGTCCGTCATTTCTAATGTTATTTTCACGAAATTAGTAAAATAACGTTAAATTACTGCAGCTTTACTTTTACCCCTGGTAGCCACACATATATACATTATATGCGCACAGCCTTAATCGGGGCTAAACTCAAATAATAAATATTTCATTTAAAACCCCCCGAAGCAATGCTAGCCAACACTATTCGTTTAGAAAGAAAGAGATGGATCCCCTCCCTAACTTGACTGTTCTTGAACAATCGGAGGTATCGCCACCACCGGCCGCCATAGGCTGCAGATCGCTGCTCCTAACCTTCTTAGACATTGTATGGCTAGCTCACCCAGAACCTACACACACACTCTTTTTCTATGAGACCCCAATCACTAAAACTCACTTCATTGAAACTATTATTCCCAATCTTAAACATTCATTATCACTCACCCTGCAACACTTTTTTCCTTTTGCTGGTAAATTGACCATATTTCCTTCAAGTGCTAGATTACCCGAGATTCGTTATGTTGAAGGTGATTCTGTCGCGGTTACATTCGCAGAGTGTAATCTTGATTTCAACGATCTCACCGGGAATCATCCTAGAGAATGTGACAAGTTTTATCACCTTATACCTCTTCTTGGACGCACTACTAAAGTGTCTGATTACATTACAATACCAGTTTTCGCGGTTCAAGTGACGCTTTTTCCCAACCATGGGATTTCTATCGGAATTACAAATCATCACAGCCTTTGTGACACTAGCACCATGTTTTGTTTCCTCAAGGCGTGGACATCGATTGCTCACTCTGGTTGTTCTGATGAGTCGTTTTTGGCTAATGGAACTTTGCCGATTTACGATAGATTGGTAAAATACCCAGAGCGAGACGAAAGCTATTTAAAGAAAGCCAAAGTTGAAACATACAACGAAGAGTACAAACTTCCAAGACTTTCTGGACCAACTGATAAGGTTCGAGCCACATTTATCCTATCTCGAACCATGATCAACGGGTTGAAAACACTAGTTTCAACCCAACTTCCAACATTAGCATACGTATCATCGTTTACCGTAGCATGTGCATACATTTGGAACTGTCTAGCGAGTTTACACAACGATGAGGTACTACTATTTGGTTTTTCGGCCAATTGTAGGTCACGAACGGATCCACCGATCCCTGAGGCTTACTTTGGCAACTGTCTTATGCCGTGTCTGAATGTAGCAAGAACGTCTGTTATAACAGGAAAGGAAGGGTTTCTAGCAGCTGCTGAATTGATGGGAGAGAATTTGAGTCAGGTGTTAACCGATAAGGAAGGAGTCCTGAAAGAAAAGTGGCCGAAGGAGATTTCGTTTGTCGAGCGGCTAACAAGGATAACAGGTGTTGCTGGAACACCAAAACTCAAATTTTACGACTTAGATTTTGGATTTGGGATTAAGCCCAAAAAATTTGAAATTGTGTCGATCGATTATAATGGATCGATATCTATTAGTTCATGTAGAGATGCCAATGAAGATCTGGAGATTGGTGTGTGCCTTTCTGCTACTGAAATGGATGTTTTTGTTGGTAGCTTCAAATCTGGTCTAGAGTCATACATTTAGATTCATCATCACATTGGTGTCCTTTTGAATGCTTTGTTTACTTCCCCATGAATAAGTTTTGTCATCTTTTTACTGTCTTGCTTTCGACTTATGCGTTTGTGTTAAATAAGTTGTACTTTGTATTATTAAGATGATTGTAATATAAAGTGGTGGTGGCGCAGCTTGTTGTCCGCCTACCCGTTATTTTAATGTAATTTTCTCAGTTATGGAATGAAAAATATAATGTGATTGGACAAAAAATTATTGGTTTTGCTTGAAGTTATTTTTGGTTACATATAAAATTTGATAGCATCGAGTTTTAAGGTTATGGAAATAGGCTTAGATTTATATTTACCGACTAAAAATTTAAAGGACAAGGATGAAAACAGAGGTGAAGAGAAGAGAAGAAAGAGATGAGGAAGAAGAATACGTCGTTATCAATTGCATGACAAACCAGTGTTTTCAGACCCAAACGGTTGGCCTGGTGAGAGGTCGTCAACGGTTTTACGTCCGGTCTGATTATGAAAACATTCTAATAAACTTAGAATAATATTTTCCCCAATAGTGTGCCTGCGCCCCATCTACTAACCATTTGCTAAGTTGGAATTGCATACATAATCTTTCATCTTGACTGGTGGGCCTCGCACTCTTGAACTAAGGTCTGCTAGGCTGGATCGTTCATAATATACAAGGGGCAAAATGCGCTAGAGGAAAGAATTGAACCGGTCACAATGGCAACAAAAACAAAGGCCACGGAGGAGTGTCGTTATTTCTTGTTCTATTTTTACCACTGTTTTTTTTTTTATCTTTTAGAACTGACCAGCCAACATATATATTCACCACCAAAATGCCAACTTCCTAACAAGATGAAGATGCTAAAGAAGGTAAAATACAACGAAGTCATCAAAACAAAACAATCAAAAGAAATTGATACTTCACCCACTTATCTTTTTTTAACAGCAAGAAATTACGTGCCAACTATCGAGACATCGGGCGCTGTGGCCAAGGTCGGTTACTCGATCGCCGCCAGCCCATTGGCTCCCTCAGATGCGCGGAAACCCGACATCCACCAGCCCAAAAGCACGACAATGGAATAATCGGTAAAACCTCGCCTCCCATCCGAGTCGAGTCGAACCAGCACCAGCCGTATTCGCTCTTCACCTGGATGCCACATAAAATAATGAGGGGAGTGGGAATCAAACCTAGTTCACAAAGAACACCAAGTCCTTCCCCAACCACTCTACCACTACCTCATTGACACTTCACCCACTTATCTAACGTTAAGCTTTTCCATCCCATCCGAATCTTCGTATTATATTAAGTACTTTCTTTGATTTCCTCGATAAGCCTCGCCACGGAACTAGATTGATTATCAAAGACCTTCTTCTTTCTATATGTTGGTTTAGGTCCCCACACAACAAATACACTCACGTATCTATATGTTTGTAATATATGAAATGAAAGGAACAACACTTAGCGCAAAGAAATGAATTGAAACATGGTGTAACAAAAAGCACACTTTATTGAATAGAATATAAGCTATAAATAGCCTACAAGATTCAGCCAACTACCTCCATAAAATATGGAGTCAAAACAAACATTGAACAAATCTACCTAACTTATTCAAGATGTGGACTTCATGCAACGTCTATTTTCCCACTACCTCGGTCAATCCACATTTCCTTTTTATTTTTCCTACCACTAAATAAAACAAACCAAAATACTAATTAATAAAAACCGACCCGTAAACCGACACGTCAAGATTAAACCCAACATTCACCCCCTTAATCTTGACCTCTTGATCCGTTTCTTCAAAGTAGTGTCGGCTCATCATCATCGCGAATCAAATTAACTTCTTCTTCTTTTGATTCCTTTTTAGAACACTCCGCCTCATAATGTCCATATTCTTGACAATTATAACATTTATCATGCCTTTTGTCTCGAGTTTCCCTTCAGTCATCACTAGATTGGAAACGGCCACCTCGACCTCTACCATAACCGCGACCTCTTTCTTGACCACGACCGCGACCTCGTCCATCTTGTTCATATTCACCACGCTTTGTTCTCGCTTCCCAATCCTCTTTTGTAAGCAACAACTTCCCTTGATCATTTTCTTCCTCATCATCAAGTTTAATTCTTTCTTCATACGCCTTCAACCTTCCGACGGCTTCTTCGAATGGCATCGTATCAATATCCGAATATTGCTCGATAGATGCCACAATTTGTCTATATTTTTTAGGAGCAAAATTTAGTTGTTTTCTTACCAATAACTCGTCTTCTATGCTTGACCCGAGACTCTTGAATTTTGTAGCAATTCCACTAAGTTTGCCCGCAAAATCATCTATCGTTTCATTTTCTTTCATCTTTAACATCTCTAGCCCGGTTCTAAGCGTTTGAAGTCTCGCCTTTTGAACTCTTTCGGTTCCTAGGTACCGCACACGAAACGCCTCCAACACGTCTTTTGCATCTTTATACTTAGCCACTTGAAGCAATAGGTCTTCGGGTAAGGTTTGAAACACGAATGCTCTTGTCATCGAATTCTTCTTCGCATCTACCGTTCCTCCCGTTACCGGATCAATGGCATCCCACACACCGTATGCTTGTAGGATCGACTCCACCATAATCGACCAACTCGTGTAATTTGTAGCCGTTAACTTGGGACATTGCAACGGTATGCTACTACCTTGGCTACTAACGGGTACAATCGCATCGCCTCCTCCGGTTTTCGCACCCGACATTTTTACTTAAACCTGTCCAAGAATAAACAAACAAAATAGAAAAATACTCCCTCCGTCCCTATTTAAATGTCCATCTTTCTATTTTTGGTTGTCCCAAATTAAATGTCAATTTCCAAAAAGAGAAATGCAATTTCCAGTTTTGCCCATAAAAGACAAAACACAATCACCACTTTTGAGGATATTATTGTCATTTTACCACATACAAACAAAAGATTTCTTAAAATTTGTGTTTTTGGGCCCATGACATTTAAATAGGGACGGAGGGAGTAATGTTTTCTTTTGTTCTCCTCATACAGTGCACTTCCAAACAAGTTAGAAACAATAAATTTGCTTTTATTCCTACTATACTTCACCACCCACCAAAAGTTTGTTTGACTTTTCAACCCCCAAGAAACTATCTCTGCGTACAGTATATCACCACCAAACACACTATTAAGAAGTAACCAAGAAACTTTCTCTATCTTCTTAGATTATATCACCATCAAAGAAACAATTTCTCAATCTTTTTTTTTTCAACGTTCACACAGAACCTTGATACCACACAGGTCTTCTCCTACACTTATCACACATAATTTCTTCCTTCAAATCACACAGATCTACACCTCTTATCGATTCACCTAGAACCCTCTTACTTGCTTCAATAAACATACAACCCACACACAGCAGGTAACTTTCAATCACACAGATTCCTAATATCTTCTACTCATCCGCACCACACGGATCCGGTTTTGCTCGCTTCACACGACACTCTTTCAATACCCCCTGTTCTTCGCATGAACTCGGCACACACAGAGCTTTGTTTGACTCTCTCAACCTTACTACGGTTCACATAGAACCTTCTCACGATCCCGGTATGAGCCAAAGCTCTGATACCAAATGTTGGTTTAGGTCCCCACACAGCAAATACACTCACGTATCTATATGTTTGTAATATATGAAATGAAATGAACAATACTTAGCACAAAGAAATGAATTGGAACAGGGTGTATGATGGAAACAAAAAGCACACTTTATTGAATAGAATATAAGCTATAAATAGCCTACAAGACTCAGCCAACTACCTCTATAAAATATGGAGTCAAAACAAACATTGAACAAATCTACCTAACTTATTCAAGATGTGGACTTCATGCAACGTCTATTTTCCCACTAACTCGGTCAATCCACATTTCCTTTTTATTTTTCCTACCACTAGATAAAACAAACGAAAATACTAATTAATAAAAACCGACCCGTAAACCGACACGTCAAGATTAAACCCAACATTCACCCCCTTAATCTTGACCTCTTGATCCGTTTCTTCAAAGTAGTGTCGGCTCATCATCATCGCGAATCAAATTAACTTCTTTTTCTTTTGATTCCTTTTTAGAACACTCCGCCGCATAATGTCCATATTCTTGACAATTATAACATTTATCATGCCTTTTGTCTCGAGTTTCCCTTCGGTCATCACTAGATTGGAAACGGCCACCTCGACCTCTACCATAACCGCGACCTCTTTCTTGACCACGACCGCGACCTCGTCCATCTTGATCATATTCACCACGCTTTGTTCTCGCTTCCCAATCCTCTTTTGTAAGCAACAACTTCCCTTGATCATTTTCTTCCTCATCATCAAGTTTAATTCTTTCTTCATACGCCTTCAACCTTTCGACGGCTTCTTCGAATGGCATCGTATCAATATCCGAATATTGCTCGATAGATGCCACAATTTGTCTATATTTTTTAGGAGCAAAATTTAGTTGTTTTCTTACCAATAACTCGTCTTCTATGCTTGACCCGAGACTCTTGAATTTTGTAGCAATTCCACTAAGTTTGCCCGCAAAATCATCTATCGTTTCATTTTCTTTCATCTTTAACATCTCTAGCCCGGTTCTAAGCGTTTGAAGTCTCGCCTTTTGAACTCTTTCGGTTCCTAGGTACCGCACACGAAACGCCTCCAACACGTCTTTTGCATCTTTATACTTAGCCACTTGAAGCAATAGGTCTTCGGGTAAGGTTTGAAACACGAATGCTCTTGTCATCGAATTCTTCTTCGCATCTACCGTTCCTCCCGTTACCGGATCAATGGCATCCCACACACCGTATGCTTGTAGGATCGACTCCACCATAATCGACCAACTCGTGTAATTTGTAGCCGTTAACATGGGACATTGCAACGGTATGCTACTACCTTGGCTACTAACGGGTACAATCGCATCGCCTCCTCCGGTTTTCGCACCCGACATTTTTACTTAAACCTGTCCAAGAATAAACAAACAAAATAGAAAAATACTCCCTCCGTCCCTATTTAAATGGCCATCTTTCTATTTTTGGTTGTCCCAAATTAAATGTCAATTTCCAAAAAGAGAAATGCAATTTCCAGTTTTGCCCATAAAAGACAAAACACAATCACCACTTTTGAGGATATTATTGTTATTTTACCACATACAAACAAAAGATTTCTTAAATTTTGTGTTTTTGGGCCCATGACATTTAAATAGGGACGGAGGGAGTAATGTTTTCTTTTGTTCTCCTCATACAGTTCACTTCCAAACAAGTTAGAAACAATAAATTTGCTTTTATTCCTACTATACTTCACCACCCACCAAAAGTTTGTTTGACTTTTCAACCCCCAAGAAACTATCTCTGCGTACAGTATATCACCACCAAAACAAACTATTAAGAAGTAACCAAGAAACTTTCTCTATCTTCTTAGATTATATCACCATCAAAGAAACAATTTCTCAATCTTTTTTTTTTCAACGTTCACACAGAACCTTGATACCACACAGGTCTTCTCCTACACTTATCACACATAATTTCTTGCTTCAAATCACACACATCTACACCTCTTATCGATTCACCTAGAACCCACTTTCTTGCTTCAATAAACATACAACCCACACACAGCAGGTAACTTTCAATCACACAGATTCCTAATATCTTCTACTCAACCGCACCACACGGATCCGGTTTTGCTCGCTTCACACGACACTCTTTCAATACCCCCTGTTCTTCGCATGAACTCGGCTCACACAGAGCTTTGTTTGACTCTCTCAACCATACTATGGTTAACATAGAACCTTCTCACGATCCCGGTATTGGCCGAAGCTATGATACCAAATGTTGGTTTAGGTCCCCACACAACAAATACACTCACGTATCCATATGTTTGTAATATATGAAATGAAAGGAACAATACTTAGCACAAAGAAATGAATTGGAACAGGGTGTATGATGGAAACAAAAAGCACACTTTATTGAATAGAATATAAGCTATAAATAGCCTACAAGACTCAGCCAACTACCTCCATAAAATATGTAGTCAAAACAAACATTGAACAAATCTACCTAACTTATTCAAGATGTGGACTTCATGCAACGTCTATTTTCCCACTAACTCGGTCAATCCACATTTCCTTTTTATTTTTCCTACCACTAGATAAAACAAACCAACATACTAATTAATAAAAACCGACCCGTAAACCGACACGTCAAGATTAAACCCAACATTCACCCCCTTAATCTTGACCTCTTGATCCGTTTCGTCAAAGTAGTGTCGGCTCATCATCATCGCGAATCAAATTAACTTTTTTTCTTTTGATTCCTTTTTAGAACACTCCGCCGCATAATGTCGATATTCTTGACAATTATAACATTTATCATGCCTTTTGTCTCGAGTTTCCCTTCGGTCATCACTAGATTGGAAACGGCCACCTCGACCTCTACCATAACCGCGACCTCTTTCTTGACCACGACCGCGACCTCGTCCATCTAGATCATATTCACCACGCTTTATTCTCGCTTCCCAATCCTCTTTTGTAAGCAACAACTTCCCTTGATCATTTTCTTCCTCATCATCAAGTTTAATTCTTTCTTCATACGCCTTCAACCTCCCGACGGCTTCTTCGAATGGCATCGTATCAATATCCGAATATTGCTCAATAGATGCCACAATTTGTCTATATTTTTTAGGAGCAAAATTTAGTATTTTTCTTACCAATAACTCGTCTTCTATGCTTGACCCGAGACTCTTTAATTTTGTAGCAATTCCACTAAGTTTGCCCGCAAAATCATCTATCGTTTCATTTTCTTTCATCTTTAACATCTCTAGCTCGGTTCTAAGCGTTTGAAGTCTCGCCTTTTGAACTCTTTCGGCTCCTAGGTACCGCACACGAAGCGCCTCCCACACGTCTTTTGCATCTTTATACTTAGCCACTTGAAGCAATAGGTCTTCGGGTAAGGTTTGGAACACGAATGCTCTTGTCATCGAATTCTTCTTCGCATCTACCGTTCCTCCCGTTATCGGATCAATGGCATCCCACAAACCGTATGCTTGTAGGATCGACTCCACCATAATCGACCAACTCGTGTAATTTTTAGCCGTTAACTTGGGACATTGCAACAGTATGCTACTACCTTGGCTACTAACGGGTACAATCGCATCGCCTCCTCCGGTTTTCGCACCCGACATTTTTACTTAAACCTGTCCAAGAATAAACAAACAAAATAGAAAAATAATCCCTCCGTCCCTATTTAAATGTCCATCTTTCTATTTTTGGTTGTCCCAAATTAAATGTCAATTTCCAAAAATAGAAATGCAATTTCCAGTTTTGCCCATAAAAGACAAAACACAATCACCACTTTTGAGGATATTATTGTCATTTTACCACATACAAACAAAAGATTTCTTAAAATTTGTGTTTTTGGGCCCATGACATTTATATAGGGACGGAGGGAGTAATGTTTTCTTTTGTTCTCCTCATACAGTGCACTTCCAAACAAGTTAGAAACAATAAATTTGGTTTTATTCCTACTACACTTCACCACCCACCAAAAGTTTGTTTGACTTTTCAACCCCCAAGAAACTATCTCTGCGTACAGTATATCACCACCAAACAAACTATTAAGAAGTAACCAAGAAACTTTCTCTATCTTCTTAGATTATATCACCATCAAAGAAACAATTTCTCAATCTTTTTTTTTCAACGTTCACACAGAACCTTGATACCACACAGGTCTTCTCCTACACTTATCACACATAATTTCTTCCTTCAAATCACACAGATCTACACCTCTTATCGATTCACCTAGAACCCTCTTTCTTGCTTCAATAAACATACAACCCACACACAGCAGGTAACTTTCGATCACACAGATTCCTAATATCTTCTACTCAACCGCACCACACAGATCCGGTTTTGCTCGCTTCACACGACACTCTTTCAATACCCCCTGTTCTTCGCATGAACTCGGCTCACACAGAGCTTTGTTTGACTCTATCTCAACCATACTATGGTTCACATAGAACCTTCTCACGATCCCGGTATTGGCCGAAGCTATGATACCAAATGTTGGTTTAGGTCCCCACACAACAAATACACTCACGTATCTATATGTTTGTAATATATGAAATGAAAGGAACAATACTTAGCACAAAGAAATGAATTGGAACAAGGTGTACGATGGAAACAAAAAGCACACTTTATTGAATAGAATATAAGCTATAAATAGCCTACAAGACTCAGCCAACTACCTCCATAAAATATGGAGTCAAAACAAACATTGAACAAATCTACCTAACTTATTCAAGATGTGGACTTCATGCAACGTCTATTTTCCCACTAACTCGGTCAATCCACATTTCCTTTTTATTTTTCCTACCACTAAATAAAACAAACCAAAATACTAATAAATAAAAACCGACCCGTAAACCGACACGTCAAGATTAAACCCAACATTCACCCCCTTAATCTTGACCTCTTGATCCGTTTCTTCAAAGTAGTGTCGGCTCATCATCATCGCGAATCAAATTAACTTCTTCTTCTTTTGATTCCTTTTTAGAACACTCCGCCGCATAATGTCCATATTCTTGACAATTATAACATTTATCATGCCTTTTGTCTCGAGTTTCCCTTCGGTCATCACTAGATTGGAAACGGCCACCTCGACCTCTACCATAAACGCGACCTCTTTCTTGACCACGACCGCGACCTCGTCCATCTTGATCATATTCACCACGCTTTGTTCTCGCTTCCCAATCCTCTTTTGTAAGCAACAACTTCCCTTGATCATTTTCTTCCTCATCATCAAGTTTAATTCTTTCTTCATACGCCTTCAACCTCCCGACAGCATCTTCGAATGGCATCGTATCAATATCCGAATATTGCTCAATAGATGCCACAATTTGTCTATATTTTTTAGGAGCAAAATTTAGTATTTTTCTTACCAATAACTCGTCTTCTATGCTTGACCCGAGACTCTTGAATTTTGTAGCAATTCCACTAAGTTTGCCCGCAAAATCATCTATCGTTTCATTTTCTTTCATCTTTAACATCTCTAGCTCGGTTCTAAGCGTTTGAAGTCTCGCCTTTTGAACTCTTTCGGCTCCTAGGTACCGCACACGAAGCGCCTCCCACACGTCTTTTGCATCTTTATACCTAGCCACTTGAAGCAATAGGTCTTCGGGTAAGGTTTGAAACACGAATGCTCTTGTCATCGAATTCTTCTTCGCATCGACCGTTCCTCCCGTTACCGGATCAATGGCATCCCAAAAACCGTATGCTTGTAGGATCGACTCCACCATAATCGACCAACTCGTGTAATTTGTAGCCGCTAACTTGGGACATTGCAACGGTATGCTACTACCTTGGCTACTAACGGGTACAATCGCATCGCCTCCTCCGGTTTTCGCACCCGACATTTTTACTTAAACCTGTCCAAGAATAAACAAACAAAATAGAAAAATACTCCCTCCGTCCCTATTTAAATGTCCATCTTTCTATTTTTGGTTGTCCCAAATTAAATGTCAATTTCCAAAAAGAGAAATGCAATTTCCAGTTTTGCCCATAAAAGACAAAACACAATCACCACTTTTGAGGATATTATTGTCATTTTACCACATACAAACAAAAGATTTCTTAAAATTTGTGTTTTTGGGCCCATGACATTTAAATAGGGACGGAGGGAGTAATGTTTTCTTTTGTTCTCCTCATACAGTGCACTTCCAAACAAGTTAGAAACAATAATTTTGCTTTTATTCCTACTATACTTCACCACCCACCAAAAGTTTGTTTGACTTTTCAACCCCCAAGAAACTATCTCTGCGTACAGTATATCACCACCAAACAAACTATTAAGAAGTAACCAAGAAACTTTCTCTATCTTCTTAGATTATATCACCATCAAAGAAACAATTTCTCAATCTTTTTTTTTCAACGTTCACACAGAACCTTGATACCACACAGGTCTTCTCCTACACTTATCACACATAATTTCTTCCTTCAAATCACACAGATCTACACCTCTTATCGATTCACCTAGAACCCTCTTTCTTGCTTCAATAAACATACAACCCACACACAGCAGGTAACTTTCGATCACACAGATTCCTAATATCTTCTACTCAACCGCACCACACAGATCCGGTTTTGCTCGCTTCACACGACACTCTTTCAATACCCCCTGTTCTTCGCATGAACTCGGCTCACACAGAGCTTTGTTTGACTCTATCTCAACCATACTATGGTTCACATAGAACCTTCTCACGATCCCGGTATTGGCCGAAGCTATGATACCAAATGTTGGTTTAGGTCCCCACACAACAAATACACTCACGTATCTATATGTTTGTAATATATGAAATGAAAGGAACAATACTTAGCACAAAGAAATGAATTGGAACAAGGTGTACGATGGAAACAAAAAGCACACTTTATTGAATAGAATATAAGCTATAAATAGCCTACAAGACTCAGCCAACTACCTCCATAAAATATGGAGTCAAAACAAACATTGAACAAATCTACCTAACTTATTCAAGATGTGGACTTCATGCAACGTCTATTTTCCCACTAACTCGGTCAATCCACATTTCCTTTTTATTTTTCCTACCACTAAATAAAACAAACCAAAATACTAATAAATAAAAACCGACCCGTAAACCGACACGTCAAGATTAAACCCAACATTCACCCCCTTAATCTTGACCTCTTGATCCGTTTCTTCAAAGTAGTGTCGGCTCATCATCATCGCGAATCAAATTAACTTCTTCTTCTTTTGATTCCTTTTTAGAACACTCCGCCGCATAATGTCCATATTCTTGACAATTATAACATTTATCATGCCTTTTGTCTCGAGTTTCCCTTCGGTCATCACTAGATTGGAAACGGCCACCTCGACCTCTACCATAAACGCGACCTCTTTCTTGACCACGACCGCGACCTCGTCCATCTTGATCATATTCACCACGCTTTGTTCTCGCTTCCCAATCCTCTTTTGTAAGCAACAACTTCCCTTGATCATTTTCTTCCTCATCATCAAGTTTAATTCTTTCTTCATACGCCTTCAACCTCCCGACAGCATCTTCGAATGGCATCGTATCAATATCCGAATATTGCTCAATAGATGCCACAATTTGTCTATATTTTTTAGGAGCAAAATTTAGTATTTTTCTTACCAATAACTCGTCTTCTATGCTTGACCCGAGACTCTTGAATTTTGTAGCAATTCCACTAAGTTTGCCCGCAAAATCATCTATCGTTTCATTTTCTTTCATCTTTAACATCTCTAGCTCGGTTCTAAGCGTTTGAAGTCTCGCCTTTTGAACTCTTTCGGCTCCTAGGTACCGCACACGAAGCGCCTCCCACACGTCTTTTGCATCTTTATACCTAGCCACTTGAAGCAATAGGTCTTCGGGTAAGGTTTGAAACACGAATGCTCTTGTCATCGAATTCTTCTTCGCATCGACCGTTCCTCCCGTTACCGGATCAATGGCATCCCAAAAACCGTATGCTTGTAGGATCGACTCCACCATAATCGACCAACTCGTGTAATTTGTAGCCGCTAACTTGGGACATTGCAACGGTATGCTACTACCTTGGCTACTAACGGGTACAATCGCATCGCCTCCTCCGGTTTTCGCACCCGACATTTTTACTTAAACCTGTCCAAGAATAAACAAACAAAATAGAAAAATACTCCCTCCGTCCCTATTTAAATGTCCATCTTTCTATTTTTGGTTGTCCCAAATTAAATGTCAATTTCCAAAAAGAGAAATGCAATTTCCAGTTTTGCCCATAAAAGACAAAACACAATCACCACTTTTGAGGATATTATTGTCATTTTACCACATACAAACAAAAGATTTCTTAAAATTTGTGTTTTTGGGCCCATGACATTTAAATAGGGACGGAGGGAGTAATGTTTTCTTTTGTTCTCCTCATACAGTGCACTTCCAAACAAGTTAGAAACAATAATTTTGCTTTTATTCCTACTATACTTCACCACCCACCAAAAGTTTGTTTGACTTTTCAACCCCCAAGAAACTATCTCTGCGTACAGTATATCACCACCAAACAAACTATTAAGAAGTAACCAAGAAACTTTCTCTATCTTCTTAGATTATATCACCATCAAAGAAACAATTTCTCAATCTTTTTTTTTCAACGTTCACACAGAACCTTGATACCACACAGGTCTTCTCCTACACTTATCACACATAATTTCTTCCTTCAAATCACACAGATCTACACCTCTTATCGATTCACCTAGAACCCTCTTTCTTGCTTCAATAAACATACAACCCACACACAGCAGGTAACATTCGATCACACAGATTCCTAATATCTTCTACTCAACCGCACCACACAGATCCGGTTTTGCTCGCTTCACACGACACTCTTTCAATACCCCCTGTTCTTCGCATGAACTCGGCTCACACAGAGCTTTGTTTGACTCTCTCTCAACCATACTATGGTTCACATAGAACCTTCTCAGAATCCCGGTATTAGCCGAAGCTATGATACCAAATGTTGGTTTAGGTCCCCACACAACAAATACACTCACGTATCTATATGTTTGTAATATATGAAATGAAAGGAACAATACTTAGCACAAAGAAACGAATTGGAACAGGGTGTACGATGGAAACAAAATGCACACTTTATTGAATAGAATATAACCTATAAATAGCCTACAAGACTCAGCCAACTACCTCCATAAAATATGGAGTCAAAACAAACATTGAACAAATCTACCTAACTTATTCTAGATGTGGACTTCATGCAACGTCTATTTTCCCACTAACTCCGTCAATCCACATTTCCTTTTTATTTTTCCTACCACTAAATAAAACAAACCAAAATACAAATTAATAAAAACCGACCCGTAAACCGACACGTCAAGATTAAACCCAACATTCACCCCCTTAATCTTGACCTCTTGATCCGTTTCTTCAAAGTAGTGTCGGCTCATCATCATCGCGAATCAAATTAACTTCTTCTTCTTTTGATTCCTTTTTAGAACACTCCACCGCATAATGTCCATATTCTTAACAATTATAACATTTATCATGCCTTTTGTCTCGAGTTTCCCTTCGGTCATCACTAGATTGGAAACGGCCACCTCGACCTCTACCATAACCGCGACCTCTTTCTTGACCACGACCGCGACCGCGACCTCGTCCATCTTGATCATATTCACCACGCTTTGTTCTCGCTTCCCAATCCTCTTTTGTAAGCAACAACTTCCCTTGATCATTTTCTTCCTCATCATCAAGTTTAATTCTTTCTTCATACGCCTTCAACCTCCCGACGGCTTCTTCGAATGGCATCATATCAATATCCGAATATTGCTCAATAGACGCCACAATTTGTCTATATTTTTTAGGAGCAAAATTTAGTATTTTTCTTACCAATAACTCGTCTTCTATGCTTGACCCGAGACTCTTGAATTTTGTAGCAATTCCACTAAGTTTGCCCGCAAAATCATCTATCGTTTCATTTTCTTTCAACTTTAACATCTCTAGCTCGGTTCTAAGCGTTTGAAGTCTCGCCTTTTGAACTCTTTCGGCTCCTAGGTACCGCACACGAAGCGCCTCCCACACGTCTTTTGCATCTTTATACTTAGCCACTTGAAGCAATAGGTCTTCGGGTAAGGTTTGAAACACGAATGCTCTTGTCATCGAATTCTTCTTCACATCTACCGTTCCTCCCGTTACCGGATCAATGGCATCCCACAAACCGTATGCTTGTAGGATCGACTCCACCATAATCGACCAACTCGTGTAATTTGTAGCCGTTAACTTGGGACATTGCAACGGTATGCTACTACCTTGGCTACTAACGGGTACAATCGCATCGCCTCCTCCGGTTTTCGCACCCGACATTTTTACTTAAACCTGTCCAAGAATAAACAAACAAAATAGAAAAATACTCCCTCCGTCCCTATTTAAATGTCCATCTTTCTATTTTTGGTTGTCCCAAATTAAATGTCAATTTCCAAAAAGAGAAATGCAATTTCCAGTTTTGCCCATAAAAGACAAAACACAATCACCACTTTTGAGGATATTATTGTTATTTTACCATATACAAACAAAAGATTTCTTAAAATTTGTGTTTTTGGGCCCATGACATTTAAATAGGGACGGAGGGAGTAATGTTTTCTTTTGTTCTCCTCATACAGTGCACTTCCAAACAAGTTAGAAACAATAAATTTGCTTTTATTCCTACTATACTTCACCACCCACCAAAAGTTTGTTTGACTTTTCAACCCCCAAGAAACTATATCTGCGTACAGTATATCACCACCAAACAAACTATTAAGAAGTAACCAAGAAACTTTCTCTATCTTCTTAGATTATATCACCATCAAAGAAACAATTTCTCAATCTTTTTTTTTTCAACTTTCACACAGAACCTTGATACCACACAGGTCTTCTCCTACACTTATCACTCATAATTTCTTCCTTCAAATCACACAGATCTACACCTCTTATCGATTCACCTAGAACCCTCTTTCTTGCTTCAATAAACATACAACCCACACACAGGAGGTAACTTTCGATCACACAGATTCCTAATATCTTCTACTCAACCGCACCACACAGATCCGGTTTTGCTCGCTTCACACGACACTCTTTCAATACCCCCTGTTCTTCGCATGAACTCGGCTCACACAGAGCTTTGTTTGACTCTCTCAACCTAACTACGGTTCACATAGAACCTTCTCATGATCCCGGTATGAGCCGAAGCTCTGATACCAAATGTTGGTTTAGGTCCCCATACAACAAATACACTCACGTATCAATATGTTTGTAATATATGAAATGAAAGGAACAATACTTAGCACAAAGAAATGAATTGAAACAGGGTGTACGATGGAAACAAAAAGCACACTTTATTGAATAGAATATAAGCTATAAATAGCCTACAAGACTCAGCCAACTACCTCCATAAAATATGGAGTCAAAACAAACATTGAACAAATCTACCTAACATATTCAAGATGTGGACTTCATGCAACGTCTATTTTCCCACTAACTCGGTCAATCCACATTTCCTTTTTATTTTTCCTACCACTAAATAAAACAAACCAAAATACTAATTAATAAAAACCGACCGGTAAACCGACACGTCAAGATTAAACCCAACATTCACCCCCTTAATCTTGACCTCTTGATCCGTTTCTTCAAAGTAGTGTCGGCTCATCATCATCGCGAATCAAATTAACTTCTTCTTCTTTTGATTCCTTTTTAGAACACTCCACCGCATAATGTCCATATTCTTGACAATTATAACATTTATCATGCCTTTTGTCTCGAGTTTCCCTTCGGTCATCACTAGATTGGAAACGGCCACCTCGACCTCTACCATAACCGCGACCTCTTTCTTGACCACGACCGCGACCTCGTCCATCTTGATCATATTCACCACGCTTTGTTCTCGCTTCCCAATCCTCTTTTGTAAGCAACAACTTCCCTTTATCATTTTCTTCCTCATCATCAAGTTTAATTCTTTCTTCATACGCCTTCAACCTCCCGACGGCTTCTTCGAATGGCATCGTATCAATATCCGAATATTGCTCAATAGATGCCAAAATTTGTCTATATTTTTTAGGAGCAAAATTTAGTATTTTTCCTACCAATAACTCGTCTTCTATGCTTGACCCGAGACTCTTGAATTTTGTAGCAATTCCACTAAGTTTGCCCGCAAAATCATCTATCGTTTCATTTTCTTTCATCATTAACATCTCTAGCTCGGTTCTAAGCGTTTGAAGTCTCGGCTTTTGAACTCTTTCGGCTCCTAGGTACCGCACACGAAGCGCCTCCCACACGTCTTTTGCATCTTTATACTTAGCCACTTGAAGCAATAGGTCTTCGGGTAAGGTTTGAAACACGAATGCTCTTGTCATTGAATTCTTCTTCGCATCTACCGTTCCTCCCGTTACCGGATCAATGGCATCCCACAAACCGTATGCTTGTAGGATCGACTCCACCATAATCGACCAACTCGTGTAATTTGTAGCCGTTAACTTGGGACATTGCAACGGTATGCTACTACCTTGGCTACTAACGGGTACAATCGCATCGCCTCCTCCGGTTTTCGCACCCGACATTTTTACTTAAACCTGTCCAAGAATAAACAAACAAAATAGAAAAATACTCCCTCCGTCCCTATTTAAATGTCCATCTTTCTATTTTTGGTTGTCACAAATTAAATGTTAATTTCCAAAAAGAGAAATGCAATTTCCAGTTTTGCCCATAAAAGACAAAACACAATCACCACTTTTACGGATATTATTGTCATTTTACCACATACAAACAAAAGATTTCTTAAAATTTGTGTTTTTGGGCCCATGACATTTAAATAGGGACGGAGGGAGTAATGTTTTCTTTTGTTCTCCTCATACAGTGCACTTCCAAACAAGTTAGAAACAATAATTTTGCTTTTATTCCTACTATACTTCACCACCCACCAAAAGTTTGTTTGACTTTTCAACCCCCAAGAAACTATCTCTGCGTACAGTATATCACCACCAAACAAACTATTAAGAAGTAACCAAGAAACTTTCTCTATCTTCTTAGATTATATCACCATCAAAGAAACAATTTCTCAATCTTTTTTTTTCAACGTTCACATAGAACCTTGATACCACACAGGTCTTCTCCTACACTTATCACACATAATTTCTTCCTTCAAATCACACAGATCTACACCTCTTATCGATTCACCTAGAACCCTCTTTCTTGCTTCAATAAACATACAACCCACACACAGCAGGTAACTTTCAATCACACAGATTCCTAATATCTTCTACTCAACCGCACCACACGGATCCGGTTTTGCTCGCTTCACACGACACTCTTTCAATACCCCCTGTTCGTCGCATGAACTCGGCTCACACAGAGCTTTGTTTGACTCTCTCAACCTTACTACGGTTCACATAGAACCTTCTCACGATCCCGGTATGAGCCGAAGCTCTGATACCAAATGTTGGTTTAGGTCCCCACACAACAAATACACTCACGTATCTATATGTTTGTAATATATGAAATGAAAGGAACAATACATAGCACAAAGAAATGAATTGAAACAGGGTGTACGATGGAAACAAAAAGCACACTTTATTGAATAGAATATAAGCTATAAATAGCCTACAAGACTCAGCCAACTACCTCCATAAAATATGGAGTC
This sequence comes from Ambrosia trifida, assembly GCA_028751855.1. Lineage (NCBI taxonomy): Eukaryota > Viridiplantae > Streptophyta > Magnoliopsida > Asterales > Asteraceae > Ambrosia > Ambrosia trifida. The sequence continues at coordinate 64,992,189 of CM054127.1, forward strand.
AAAACAAACATTGAACAAATCTACCTAACATATTCAAGATGTGGACTTCATGCAACGACTATTTTCCCACTAACTCGGTCAATCCACATTTCCTTTTTATTTTTCCTACCACTAAATAAAACAAACCAAAATACTAATTAATAAAAACCGACCAGTAAACCGACACGTCAAGATTAAACCCAACATTCACCCCCTTAATCTTGACCTCTTGATCCGTTTCTTCAAAGTAGTGTCGGCTCATCATCATCGCGAATCAAATTAACTTCTTCTTCTTTTGATTCCTTTTTAGAACACTCCCCGCATAATGTCCATATTCTTGACAATTATAACATTTATCATGCCTTTTGTCTCGAGTTTCCCTTCGGTCATCACTAGATTGGAAACGGCCACCTCGACCTCTACCATAACCGCGACCTCTTTCTTGACCACGACCGCGACCTCGTCCATCTTGATCATATTCACCACGCTTTGTTCTCGCTTCCCAATCCTCTTTTGTAAGCAACAACTTCCCTTTATCATTTTCTTCCTCATCATCAAGTTTAATTCTTTCTTCATACGCCTTCAACCTCCCGACGGCTTCTTCGAATGGCATCGTATCAATATCCGAATATTGCTCAATAGATGCCACAATTTGTCTATATTTTTTAGGAGCAAAATTTAGTATTTTTCCTACCAATAACTCGTCTTCTATGCTTGACCCGAGACTCTTGAATTTTGTAGCAATTCCACTAAGTTTGCCCGCAAAATCATCTATCGTTTCATTTTCTTTCATCTTTAACATCTCTAGCTCGGTTCTAAGCGTTTGAAGTCTCGGCTTTTGAACTCTTTCGGCTCCTAGGTACCGCACACGAAGCGCCTCCCACACGTCTTTTGCATCTTTATACTTAGCCACTTGAAGCAATAGGTCTTCGGGTAAGGTTTGAAACACGAATGCTCTTGTCATTGAATTCTTCTTCGCATCTACCGTTCCTCCCGTTACCGGATCAATGGCATCCCACAAACCGTATGCTTGTAGGATCGACTCCACCATAATCGACCAACTCGTGTAATTTGTAGCCGTTAACTTGGGACATTGCAACGGTATGCTACTACCTTGGCTACTAACGGGTACAATCGCATCGCCTCCTCCGGTTTTCGCACCCGACATTTTTACTTAAACCTGTCCAAGAATAAACAAACAAAATAGAAAAATACTCCCTCCGTCCCTATTTAAATGTCCATCTTTCTATTTTTGGTTGTCACAAATTAAATGTTAATTTCCAAAAAGAGAAATGCAATTTCCAGTTTTGCCCATAAAAGACAAAACACAATCACCACTTTTGAGGATATTATTGTCATTATACCACATACAAACAAAAGATTTCTTAAAATTTGTGTTTTTGGGCCCATGACATTTATATAGGGACGGAGGGAGTAATGTTTTCTTTTGTTCTCCTCATACAGTGCACTTCCAAACAAGTTAGAAACAATAATTTTGCTTTTATTCCTACTATACTTCACCACCCACCAAAAGTTTGTTTGACTTTTCAACCCCCAAGAAACTATCTCTGCGTACAGTATATCACCACCAAACAAACTATTAAGAAGTAACCAAGAAACTTTCTCTATCTTCTTAGATTATATCACCATCAAAGAAACAATTTCTCAATCTTTTTTTTTCAACGTTCACACAGAACCTTGATACCACACAGGTCTTCTCCTACACTTATCACACATAATTTCTTCCTTCAAATCACACAGATCTACACCTCTTATCGATTCACCTAGAACCCTCTTTCTTGCTTCAATAAACATACAACCCACACACAGCAGGTAACTTTCAATCACACAGATTCCTAATATCTTCTACTCAACCGCACCACACGGATCCGGTTTTGCTCGCTTCACACGACACTCTTTCAATACCCCCTGTTCTTCGCATGAACTCGGCTCACACAGAGCTTTGTTTGACTCTCTCAACCTTACTACGGTTCTCATAGAAACTTCTCACGATCCCGGTATGAGCCGAAGATCTGATACCAAATGTTGGTTTAGGTCCCCACACAACAAATACACTCACGTATCTATATGTTTGTAATATATGAAATGAAAGGAACAATACTTAGCACAAAGAAATGAATTGGAACAGGGTGTACGATGGAAACAAAAAGCACACTTTATTGAATAGAATATAAGCTATAAATAGCCTACAAGACTCAGCCAACTACCTCCATAAAATATGGAGTCAAAACAAACATTGAACAAATCTACCTAACTTATTCAAGATGTGGACTTCATGCAACGTCTATTTTCCCACTAACTCGGTCAATCCACATTTCCTTTTTATTTTTCCTACCACTAAATAAAACAAACCAAAATACTAATTAATAAAAACCGACCCGTAAACCGACACGTCATGATTAAACCCAACATTCACCCCCTTAATCTTGACCTCTTGATCCGTTTCTTCAAAGTAGTGTCGGCTCATCATCATCGCGAATCAAATTAACTTCTTCTTCTTTTGATTCCTTTTTAGAACACTCCGCCGCATAATATCCATATTCTTGACAATTATAACATTTATCATGCCTTTTGTCTCGAGTTTTCCTTCGGTCATCACTAGATTGGAAACGGCCACCTCGACCTCTACCATAACCGCGACCTCTTTCTTGACCACGACCGCGACCTCGTCCATCTTGATCATATTCCCCACGCTTTGTTCTCGCTTCCCAATCCTCTTTTGTAAGCAACAACTTCCCTTGATCATTTTCTTCCTCATCATCAAGTTTAATTCTTTCTCCATACGCCTTCAACCTCCCGACGGCTTCTTCGAATGGCATCGTATCAATATCCGAATATTGCTCAATAGATGCCACAATTTGTCTATATTTTTTAGGAGAAAAATTTAGTATTTTTCTTACTAATAACTCGTCTTCTATGCTTGACACGAGACTCTTGAATTTTGTAGCAATTCCACTAAGTTTGCCCGCAAAATAATCTATCGTTTCATTTTCTTTAATCTTTAACATCTCTAGCTCGGTTCTAAGCGTTTGAAGTCTCGCCTTTTGAACTCTTTCGGCTCCTAGGTACCGCACACGAAGCGCCTCCCACACGTCTTTTGCATCTTTATACTTAGCCACTTGAAGCAATAGGTCTTCGGGTAAGGTTTGAAACACGAATGCTTTTGTCATCGAATTCTTCTTCGCATCTACCGTTCCTCCCGTTACCGGATCAATGGCATCCCACAAACCGTATGCTTGTAGGATCGACTCCACCATAATGGACCAACTCGTGTAATTTGTAGCCGTTAACTTGGGACATTGCAACGGTATGCTACTACCTTGGCTACTAACGGGTACAATCGCATCGCCTCCTCCGGTTTTCGCACCCGACATTTTTACTTTAACCTGTCCAAGAATAAACAAACAAAATAGAAAAATACTCCCTCCGTCCCTATTTAAATGTCCATCTTTCTATTTTTGGTTGTCCCAAATTAAATGGCAATTTCCAAAAAGAGAAATGCAATTTCCAGTTTTGCCCATAAAAGACAAAACACAATCACCACTTTTGAGGATATTATTGTCATTTTACCACATACAAACAAAAGATTTCTTAAAATTTGTGTTTTTGGGCCCATGACATTTAAATAGGGACGGAGGGAGTAATGTTTTCTTTTGTTCTCCTCATACAGTGCACTTCCAAACAAGTTAGAAACAATAAATTTGCTTTTATTCCTACTATACTTCACCACCCACCAAAAGTTTGTTTGACTTTTCAACCCCCAAGAAACTATCTCTGCGTACAGTATATCACCACCAAACAAACTATTAAGAAGTAACCAAGAAACTTTCTCTATCTTCTTAGATTATATCACACCACAAAAAGAAACAATTTCTCAATCTTTTTTTTTCAACGTTCACACAGAACCTTGATACCACACAGGTCTTCTCCTACACTTATCACACATAATTTCTTCCTTCAAATCACACAGATCTACACCTCTTATCGATTCACCTAGAACCCTCTTTCTTGCTTCAATAAACATACAACCCACACACAGCAGGTAACTTTCGATCACACAGATTCCTAATATCTTCTACTCAACCGCACCACACAAATCCGGTTTTGCTCGCTTCACACGACACTCTTTCAATACCCCCTGTTCTTCGCATGAACTCGGCTCACACAGAGCTTTGTTTGACTCTCTCTCAACCATACTATGGTTCACATAGAACCTTCTCACGATCCCGGTATTAGCCGAAGCTCTGATACCAAATGTTGGTTTAGGTCCCCACACAACAAATACACTCACGTATCTATATGTTTGTAATATATGAAATGAAAGGAACAATACTTAGCATAAAGAAATGAATTGGAACAGGGTGTACGATGGAAACAAAAAGCACACTTTATTGAATAGAATATAAGCTATAAATAGCCTACAAGATTCAGCCAACTACCTCCATAAAATATGGAGTCAAAACAAACATTGAACAAATCTACCTAACTTATTCAAGATGTGGACTTCATGCAACGTCTATTTTCCCACTAACTCGGTCAATCTACATTTCCTTTTTATTTTTCCTACCACTAAATAAAACAAACCAAAATACTAATTAATAAAAACCGACCCGTAAACCGACACGTCAAGATTAAACTCAACATTCACCCCCTTAATCTTGACCTCTTGATCCGTTTCTTCAAAGTAGTGTCAGCTCATCATCATCGCGAATCCAATTAACTTCTTCTTCTTTTGTTTCCTTTTTAGAACACTCCGCCACATAATGTCCATATTCTTGACAATTACAACATTTATCATGCCTTTTGTCTCGAGTTTCCCTTCGGTCATCACTAGATTGGAAACGGCCACCTCGACCTCTACCATAACCGCGACCTCTTTCTTGACCAAGACCGCGACCTCGTCCATCTTGATCATATTCACCACGCTTTGTTCTCGCTTCCCAATCCTCTTTTGTAAGCAACAACTTCCCTTGATCATTTTCTTCCTCATCATCAAGTTTAATTCTTTCTTCATACACGTTCAACCTCCCGACGGCTACTTCGAATGGTGTCGTATTAATATCCGAATATTGCTCAATAGATGCCACAATTTGTCTATATTTTTTAGGAGCAAAATTTAGTAGTTTTCTTACCAATAACTTGTCTTCTATGCTTGACCCGAGACTCTTGAATTTTGTAGCAATTCCACTAAGTTTGCCCGCAAAATCATCTATCGTTTCATTTTCTTTCATCTTTAACATCTCTAGCTCGGTTCTAAGCGTTTGAAGTCTCGCCTTTTGAACTCTTTCGGCTCCTAGGTACCGCACACGAAGCGCCTCCCACACGTCTTTTGCATCTTTATACTTAGCCACTTGAAGCAATAGGTCTTCGGGTAAGGTTTGAAACACGAATGCTCTTGTCATCGAATTCTTCTTCGCATCTACCGTTCCTCCCGTTACCGGATCAATGGCATCCCACAAACCGTATGCTTGTAGGATTGACTCCACCATAATCGACCAACTCGTGTAATTTGTAGCCGTTAACTTGGGACATTGCAACGGTATGCAACTACCTTGGCTACTAACGGGTACAATCGCGTCGCCTCCTCCGGTTTTCGCACCCGACATTTTTACTTAAACCTGTCCAAGAATAAACAAACAAAATAGAAAAATACTCCCTCCGTCCCTATTTAAATGTCCATCTTTCTATTTTTTGTTGTCCCAAATTAAATGTCAATTTCCAAAAAGAGAAATGCAATTTCCAGTTTTGCCCATAAAAGACAAAACACAATCACCACTTTTGAGGATATTATTGTCATTTTACCACATACAAACAAAAGATTTCTTAAAATTTGTGTTTTTGGGCCCATGACATTTAAATAGGGACGGAGGGATTAATGTTTTCTTTTGTTCTCCTCGTACAATGCACTTCCAAACAAGTTAGAAACAATAAATTTGCTTTTATTCCTACTATACTTCACCACCCACCAAAAGTTTGTTTGACTTTTCAACCCCCAAGAAACTATCTCTGCGTACAGTATATCACCACCAAACAAACTATTAAGAAGTAACCAAGAAACTTTCTCTATCTTCTTAGATTATATCACCATCAAAGAAACAATTTCTCAATCTTTTTTTTTTCAACGTTCACACAAAACCTTGATACCACACAGGTCTTCACCTACAATTATCACACATAATTTCTTCCTTCAAATCACACAAATCTACACCTCTTATCGATTCACCTAGAACCCTCTTTCTTGCTTCAATAAACATACAACCCACACACAGCAGGAAACTTTCGATCACACAGATTCCTAATATCTTCTACTCAACCGCACCACACGGATCCGGTTATGCTCGCTTCACACGACACTCTTTCAATACCCCCTGTTCTTCGCATGAACTCGGCTCACACAGAGCTTTGTTTGACTCTCTCAACCTTACTACGGTTCTCATAGAACCTTCTCACGATCCCGGTATGAGCCGAAGCTCTGATACCAAATGTTGGTTTAGGTCCCCACACAACAAATACACTCACGTATCTATATGTTTGTAATATATGAAATGAAAGGAACAATACTTAGCACAAAGAAATGAATTGGAACAGGGTGTACGATGGAAACAAAAAGCACACTTTATTGAATAGAATATAAGCTATAAATAGCCTACAAGACTCAGCCAACTACCTCCATAAAATATGGAGTCAAAACAAACAATGAACAAATCTACCTAACTTATTCAAGATGTGGACTTCATGCAACGTCAATTTTCCCACTAACTCGGTCAATCCACATTTCCTTTTTATTTTTCCTACCACTAAATAAAACAAACCAAAATACTAATTAATAAAAACCGACCCGTAAACCGACACGTCAAGATTAAACTCAACATTCACCCCCTTAATCTTGACCTCTTAATCCGTTTCTTCAAAGTAGTGTAGGCTCATCATCATCGCGAATCAAATTAACTTCTTCTTCTTTTGATTCCTTTTTTGAACACTCCGCCGCATAATGTCCATATTCTTGACAATTATAACATTTATCATGCCTTTTGTCTCGAGTTTCCCTTCGGTCATCACTAGATTGGAAACGGCCACCTCGACCTCTACCAAAACCACGACCTCTTTCTTGACCACGACCGCGACCTCGTCCATCTTGATCATATTCACCACGCTTTGTTCTCGCTTCCCAATCCTCTTTTGTAAGCAACAACTTCCCTTGATCATTTTTTCCTCATCATCAAGTTTAATTCTTTCTTCATACGCCTTCAACCTCCCGACGGCTTCTTCGAATGGCATCGTATCAATATCCGAATATTGCTCAATAGATGCCACAATTTGTCTATATTTTTTAGGAGCAAAATTTAGTATTTTTCTTACCAATAACTCGTCTTCTATGCTTGACCCGAGACTCTTGAGTTTTGTAGCAATTCCACTAAGTTTGCCCGCAAAATCATCTATCGTTTCATTTTCTTTCATCTTTAACATCTCTAGCTCGGTTCTAAGCGTTTGAAGTCTCGCCTTTTGAACTCTTTTGGCTCCTAGGTACCGCACACGAAGCGCCTCCCACACGTCTTTTGCATCTTTATACTTAGCCACTTGAAGTAATAGGTCTTCGGGTAAGGTTTGAAACACGAATGCTCTTGTCATCGAATTCTTCTTCGCATCTACCGTTCCTCCCGTTACCGGATCAATGGCATCCCACAAACCGTATGCTTGTAGGATTGACTCCACCATAATCGACCAACTCGTGTAATTCGTAGCCGTTAACTTGGGACATTGCAACGGTATGCAACTACCTTGGCTACTAACGGGTACAATCGCATCGCCTCCTCCGGTTTTCGCACCCGACATTTTTACTTAAACCTATCCAAGAATAAACAAACAAAATAGAAAAATACTCCCTCCGTCCCTATTTAAATGTCCATCTTTCTATTTTTGGTTGTCCCAAATTAAATGTCAATTTCCAAAAAGAGAAATGCAATTTCCAGTTTTGCCCATAAAAGACAAAACACAATCACCACTTTTGAGGATATTATTGTCATTTTACCACATACAAACAAAAGATTTCTTAAAATTTGTGTTTTTGGGCCCATGA
>CM054127.1:65000365-65015471 GCA_028751855.1 Ambrosia trifida
TCTTCCTTAGCCTTTCTTTAGGCTGCAAGTAAACTCTTCTCTAGTAGTTCTTTGGACATTGAAATTGGAGAAGGGTTTAGTATAGGCTTTGGAATGGTTGTAGGCCTTGGAATAGGAGTTGGTTGTTGTTCAATTGGTTTGGAAGGCTCTTCAGTTGTTTGTATGTTGGAAGTGTTAACTACTGAAGTGTTGATACTTCTATGAACTACTGAAGGATTGTCTTCAGTACTTTCTGTGTCTTCAGAAGTTTCTTCATTATGGCCTTGGGAAGTTTCAGCTTCAACTTCAGTTCTAGAAACAAGCCTATCTTGATCTTCTTTTTGATTTTGGACTTTTTCTAGCAGTTGTTGTTGTTGTAGATCCACTATTGCCTTTATCCTGGCTTCGAGTGACTGCTTTGGTTCCTTAATCTTCTCCCCCTTTTTGGCTTCATCCACTTCTGGAAGCCTGTCAGGATGAGAAGTTCTACTAGATAACTCAGCAAGCTGTCTTGAATTGTTGTCAATTTTGTTGGACAGCTCACCTAGTTTCTTGTTTATTACCTCAAATTAAGTGAATAGCTATTAGGGTGTTCATCATCTGGTATTGGGCACCATCTGGGCTGCATAGGTGGTTCAAGTCTATGCTTGATGACCTAGGGAATTGGGTAGGTATTTTTAGTGAAGGGGTGTCTTTGGGTGATCTTTAGGATGTACTAAAGATGCCACTTTGGGGGAATCAGGGATCAAGTGGACTTTAACCTGATCTGGTGTGACCAGCTCTTTGAGCTTAGAGACACCAGGTGCAGGACCTTCACTAGCAACCGTCAATTCATGTTTTGTGGACTATGAATCATCATCCAAATTAATGGAAATATCTAAATCCCTGATGACATCCTCAATGAGGACATTATCAGTTGTATCATGAGTTGGGCCCAACCCAGTTGTCTCATGAACCTCTTTTTCTTGGTTCTGAGGATTTCCTACCTCAGGCATAAATCCTTCATCAATAGTTGCCACAAGTGAGGTCTTAGCTATGTTACTTCTGTCCTCAGGTCTACCACTGGGTGGTAAATGAGTAGCAGCAGCCTCAAATGTACCTAAGGTCTCTAAGTTTGGGCTTAGAAACCCTGGTTCATCCTCATCTCTTAGGTTAGGGCTAAGGACATCCACATCCATGTCAAAGTCAGATGGTATGTCCCCTATTTGATGTGGTTGTTGGGGACTGACATGTTCTGATGGAATAGTGTCTTTTAGCCCAGAGAGAAGTTTGGCTATTTCTATGGTTGATGGTTCTGGTTCGTAGTTTGGGGTAATGTTTCAGCAGTTTCAAAAGAAGGGTGAGTAGTTATGGGTTGCTTGAATTTCTTTCTTTTGAAAAGAATGGTAATAGGGGCTCTTGTGGGGGTTTGAGATGGATGAGACTGAGAGGATGTTTCAGTCACATCTTTAACAAGTGCAGATTGCACATCAGCAGTTTCAGACATCTCAACTTCAAGAACTGCCTTTCTTTTAAGGTTGGTGGGTTTTGGTTTTTGTTGTTTGGTTTTCTTGGCCTTTTTGGGTGACGATTTGGAAGATAATGGTTCCATGGGGACTGTTTCTTGTTCACCTTGGTCATCTTCTGGCTAGGCAGCCAGTTTGTTATGCCTTGAGTATGCTTGTGAGGTCAATGGGTTTAAAACAATTGTTTTTCCCACAAGCACCTCATCTCCAAGTTCTTTAATTATGCAATGCATTATGAACCTTGGATACAACAAAAACTTCTTTTTAGAATTTAGGTGATGTAACACCAACTCATTAAAGAAAAATGCTGATGCCCTGAATTTTGTTTCATTCACTATGGAATGAAAAATTGGTTGAAAAGTAGAGGGAATCTGATCATAAGATCCAGTTTTTGGACTCAGGCACATGATTATGTAATGAAACAAAATTTTGTATTTGGGATCAAAATATTTCTTCAAAATGGTTGCATGTGAGAGAGTACCTTGGTAACCACACTCTGTCACGGTTAAATGAATACCAGAGTTTCGAAATTGATCTGGTGCATCCACATCATCCATACCCAGTCTAATTCCCAAAGTTGCCGGTGTGATTGCCATTACTTTCCCTTGGATAGTTGATTTGAGGGAACTCACTTGATCATTCACTGTCACCGTCTCTGCGTTCGCCCAGAACTCATTAAGAGTTTCAGTATGGATTGGAGGATCTATGGTGACGGAAGTGAAGTATTGGGATTTGACGACTAAATCAATGATTTCGTCGTATTGGGACCAGGCTTCATGTTTCTCAAGTAGCCTCTTTGATTGTGTCCCTGTTTTAGTGTAAGAGCCATGTGGTTTGTGTGTGGGGGGATCGAACAGTGTTTTTGTTTGCAGGTTAAGGGTTTGAGAGTATTTTTGAGAGAAAAGGAGGGAATTTTGCTTTTTGAAATGATAAGTGTTGGAAAAGGTGTTTATTAGAAGTTTATAACTGCCCTAGGTCAAACTTCTGAAGTGGGAAATGTCTGATTTACCCTTAATGACAAAACTGCTTATGAAGAACAACTTTCATCAGTAGTTCCCATTTTCTCTTCAGTAGTTTGTTAACAACTGATGAGAATGTTTATAAACACTTTATTCATAACTTCTGAAGTTTATTTTATCAGAAGTTAATCATTTTTCAGAAAATATTCCCATACTGAGGTTTTGTACATTAGTAGTTTCTCTCTTTTTGCTTTTCAGAAGTTTTAAAACAAAACAGATGTAAGTGAAAAATAAAATATGTGTAGAAAAATAAAAGAAACACTTACAAATTTAGCATCCCAAGCATGGGTAATAACTTCTGAAATGTTGATGTGTCAAGGGGTTTAGTGAATATGTCAGCTATTTGATTAGCTGTTGTCACATGCTTCACTTCAATCTTGTCTTTTTCATAGCAATCCATTATGAAATGATAACTGATTTCAATATGTTTAGTCTTTGAGAACTGAATAGGATTTTGAATGATGCTAATGGCAGATTTACTGTCTATAAGCAATGGTGTCTTGGTCTCTTTGATTCCATAATCAAGATGTTGATATTGGAGCCATTGTATCTGTGATGTACAACATGCAGTTGCAATGTATTCAGCTTCAGCAGTTAAAGTTGCAACAGATGTTTGTTTCTTTGATTTCCAGGACACTAGATAGTTTCCCAATAATTGACAACCACCAGATGTTGATTTTCTTGACATTTTGCACCCTGCATAGTCACTATCTGAAAACGCTGATAACTTGGTATTGCTAGAAGCAGGATACCAAATTCCAAGTGTAGGAGTTCCTTTCAGATATCTGAATATTCTTTTGACTGCAATGAGGTGTGATTCCCAAGGAGCTAATTGATATCTAGCACAGACACGTGTTGAAAACATAATATCTGATATAGAAGCAGTTAGATATAAAAGGGAACCTATCATACATCTATACATGGTTTGATCAACCTGTTTTCCTTGATCATCTGGTTCAACTTGTGTGGTTGGTGTCATGGGAGTGGAACATGATACACAGTCTTGTAAAGAAAATTTGTTCAATAATTCTTCAACATATTTAGATTGATGTATAAAACTTCCATTTGTTTGTTGTTTAATCTGCAGTCCTAAAAAGTATTGCAGCTCTCCTATTGTACTCATCTCAAATTTTGATTACATGAGTTTCTTAAATTTATCACACAGTTTTGTGTTTGTTGAACCAAATATGATATCATCAACATAAATTTGAACAAGTAATACATGATTTCCAACATGTTTAATGAAAAGAGTTTTATCAATGGAGCCTCTTGTAAAGTTATTTTTGAGCAAAAAGTTGGAAAGTGTTTCATACCAAGGTCTAGGAGCCTGTTTTAGCCCATAAAGTGCTTTGTCAAGTTTGTACACCCACTCAGGATGAGAAGGATCCTCAAACCCATGTGGCTGACAGATATACACTTCCTCTTTGATCTTTCCATACAAAAATGCACTTTTAACATCCATTTGAAAAACTTTAATTTTGTTGGAAATAGCATAAGCCATAAATAACCTGATTGCTTCAAGTCTTGCAAATGGAGCAAAGGTTTCATCATAGTCAATTCCTTCTTCTCGAGAATAACCTTGTACCACCCGTCTTGCCTTTTTCTTAATAATCATACCAGCCTCATCTTGTTTGTTCCTGAAAACCCATCTTGTGCCAATTGGTAGCTTGTTTGGTGGTAGGGGACAGATTTCCCAGACCTGTTGCTTCTTGAATTGGAGCAACTTATCTTGCACAGCTTGCACCCAATTGTTGTCTTTGAGGTCTTCTTGGTACTTCTTTGGTTCCAACTGAGAAATAAATGCTGAGAAGAAGCAAAAGTTGGAAAGCAAGTTTCTTGTGAGAACACCTGATGCAATATAACCCATGATTTGATCCAATGGATGATCCTTGTGTTCAATCAGTTGTTGTAAACCACTGATAGGCGTAGGTGGCTCTTGTATTTCTTCATACAAACCACTGAGGTTTATAATGTCTAGTTCACCTGTTTGAACATCTTCAGTAGTTGTGGGAGCTGAAACAGATGTTTGAGTTTGTACATCAGCAGTTGTTGAATCAGAAGTTTGTGACATTTCTGATGGTTTGAAAGTTGACTTAATGACTGTATTAGGAGTCCATGGTGTTGGATCCTCATCAAACCTTTGATCACCATAATAAGTAGGTTTAGATGAAGTGACAGTCTTTTCAGGTCCGAAATGGAAGCTGTCAAGGTCAAAAAGTTCAGCAGGATGTGCTGGAATGAGAGTGTGTTTCAACTCATTAAACTTGACATTTAGTGTTTCTTCTACTATCTTGGTTCTTGAGTTAAAAACCTTGTAGGCTTTTCTAGTGGAAGAGTAACCAAGAAAATAACCTAAATCAACTTTAGCAGCAAACTTTGAAATAGAGTCTTTAATGTTTAGAATGAAAAATTGACATCTAAAAGCCCTGAAAAAGGAGATAAGGGGCTTAATGCCATTAAGAACTTCATAGGCAGTTTTGGAGTGTCTCTTGTTGACAAGGACTGTATTCTGAACATAACATGCAGTGTTGACTGCATCAGCCCAGAAATACAATGGTAGGCCTGAATCAGCTAACATGGTTCTTGCTGCTTCAATTAATGTCTTGTTCTTCCTTTCTACTACACCATTTTGTTCAAGAGTTCTGGGAACACTGAATTGTCTAATAATCCCCTTAGACAAATAGAATTCATCCAGAGTTTTGTTCCTGAACTCTGTCCCATTATCACTTCTAATGGCTTTGACAGATAGAGAATATTGTTTCTCTACTTGTAGAATGAAGAAATTGATGATTTCAACTGCCTCATCCTTGGAGAATAAGAAGAATACCCATGTGAATCTTGAATAGTCATCAATGATGACCAAGCAGTACTTCTTCTTACCAAGGCTCATGATTTTTACTGGCCCAAATAAGTCCATATGGAGTAGTTGAAGAGATGCAGTTGTTTTAGATTCTTCAATAGACTTATAGGAGGACTTATGCTGCTTTCCCTTTAAATAGGATACACAGTGTTTTTGACACTGGTATACTTTAAAGGGTAGACCTCTGACCAAGCCCATTTTTGTGACTTTATTTATGGTTTTAAAGTTCACATGGCCAGGTCTCCTATGCCAAAGATCAGTCTCTGAAGTTGATGCCCTTGAGAAGAAACAGGCAGTGTTGTTCAGTACTTTGTCCTTTTCAATGTCCACTACATAGACATTGCCACATCTTTTAGCTATCAACAAAGTATGATCTTCAATGATCTTCTCTATCAACTTCTTGCCTTCTGGTGATATGATCTTGCATGTTGTGTTTGTGAAAAAGGAAGAATATCCTTTATCACACATTTGTGACACACTCAGCAAGTTGTACTCAAGGTTTTCAACCAGATTGATGTAACACCCAAACCGATGGCGGAAACATCGAGGTGTCACGTAGTGATGATTGTTCAATAGCTCATGCTACTAAATGGAAGTTGAATATTACTAAACAATTTACAATTTGTCATACAATTCAATAAATACATGAACTTGATTTACATAAACTAGGTCCAAAGCTCCTATGTGATCCAAGACTTGTATAACTTCCAATAGAAAGTAAAACCTTAAACATGTTGAGTTGGAAAGATGGGGGGTCAACTATAAATAGTTGGTGAGAATACATAGATTTTGCATATAGTTGAAAACAATATGTTGTATAGCAATCATAGTTGAAGTATAATAATCAGTAATGATAGAATATGAGTCCGACATGTAACAATGCGTCTTTTGTACAATCAAACCTTGTGTCGACTGAAACCTAACTCGCAAGTTAGTAAAAGTGTAACTGTTATTGATCATCCCTGAATTTATGCGGGGGGATGGGTTTGTCAGACCTATAGCGCTATAATCTAAACAGGCGGCTTGATCAATGTTAATGATTGTACTGTGTCTTTTTGTTACAGTCAAATGATAGAATGAGTAAATGATAGTGTAATTGAATCACAAGTTTCAACAATGTAAGAATGAGTAATTGATAGTGTATAAAATGTTTAAACATGTTTCACCCCAAAATGTAAAACAGAAAAAGGGGCTATGTAAACTCACCTTGAATGATACTTAGCTTGTTAGGAATCAACAAAAATTAGCAAACTGTGCTCGTACCTAATTAGGAGTGGTGTTTTAGTACGTTATTAGCTTGACATTAAGTTGACGTCCAGTGATGGTTTTATGATTCTTGGCCGATTGTTCTATTGGTTTGACGTATGCTTGTGATTGGTAGCATATATAAATTGTAAATATTTGTACCAAAATGAGTTCCACAAATTTAATTCTAATGATTACGACACTTCTAAAAAAAACTAGGGTAAACTTGTGTGACTGGCAAATGATTTCTGGATCAAAACGTTTGTAGCGGTAATGATGTGATGGTCTCAAGACGTGAACCGTAACATCTATCTTTATAAATAGAATATAATAATTAAACTTCTTAATAATAGAGATATGGGAAAATACAGAAAAAAATTTTAAATTTTTACAAAAAGGTTTGGTCCAAATTGCTTTTAAACCACCGACTCTAGTAACATATATATTTATTATACATTCATATATATTTTTTTATGAAAGTTGTAATGGCTTTATATTATGAATTAGTGTTAATTCAAACAAGTTTGTTCCTATTGATAGCATTGTAAGTGTTTAGAATGATTATGATCATGATGACCGGGTAATTGATTTACTTAACACCTATAGGGTTATTAGTTTCATTTATTTAGTGAGAGCTTTAATGACATAATAAGAAGTGATGGATGACTCCTGGCCTATGGTAATGAGTTCAAGTCCTGATCTTGTCTGGGTTTTAGCAATCCTTCACCGTCGTGCCTACGGGCGGGTGAGGGGTTGGGTTCTCCCCGGTTTCGAAAACTGCATGGGTGGGCCCGACTACGCCAGCCGCCCGATGTACGTATGGGCTCTCAATTGGGTTGGTCGTGTGGGGTCTGTCCATAGTGTGGGGACTCCCCTTGGTAGTCGGGCAGAAATGTTTGTTGGCCGTTCGGAAAAAAAGAGAAATTTATTATTATTATTATTATTATTATTATTATTATTATTATTATTATTATTATTATTATTATTATTAATGAAGAAGTTTAAAATAGATAATTTATTAGGAAATTTCTGTGTTGTCTTGAACTTATAAAGTCTTGAAAATAAATACTTTGAAATAATGAATTTAATAACCGGATAAAATTGGGAATTTTTATTTATTAAAAATTGGGAAAAATACATAATGTTACAGTCTCACCTACTATTGGAAACTTCGTCCCGAAGTTATTAAAAACACAGGGTTGCGGGTGATTAGGTAGAAATTAAGGCAACTGTGGTTCGGGTTAAGGCATGACATGAATTTATAGGTAATAGAATAATCTATATCGAATAATTTGGATAAGAGGATTGATATGTGTGAGTTTTAAGGGTTAGATTAGAGTGATCTGAAATAGCAAGGAGAATAACAATCTATCAAATGCTAAACTTAAATTTTTTTAGGAATCCTAAAAGAAATGTATGAGTTGATTGACTATCGAAGGACTAAATGAACTACCAGGTAACTAGAGTTTATAATTAGTTATCTACCGAAGACCTTGATAGATTTTCACACTACCTTAACGTACCTGTAAATTCATGATTACGTTCCGGACCGCAATCACCAATTTACCTTACATTAGGGTTTTGTGTCCTTCTATGACTCTAAACACACATGTAAAATAATACAATTAACTTTATGGTTGAATCGTATACAATGTACCTAAAAATAAGTCCAACTGTTGAGCAGGAAAAAGACCTCTACCAGTCCGTGAGTAAGAACCTCTACCGATTGTGGAGCAGGTGCGATAGCCTCTACCAGTCGTTGAGCAGGTTGTAGGGCCTCTACCGACTGTTGAGCAGGCATGATGACCTCTACCAATCGTTGAGTAGGTTATTTGGTACTCTACTAACTGTTGAGAAAGTACTTCATCCTCTATCAGTTGTTTGATTAAGTGTACCAATTATTACACACATAAATTGCAAATTGATAATATGTACATGTAAGCAATCAAGTATCAAGTATAGCATGCGAGTTGTAATAGAGTTTCCCTAGACAAGGTTAATGACTCTAGGTGTGTCTATAGCAAATAGTTTATATTCCATGACTTCAAATGTTCAAATATGGTAGATAATCGAATCCTCATGTATAGCTAAGGATTAAGTTTGATGCAACACACAATCAAGTTTCAATAGTTTGGTTATCATGGGTAACTAGCTCATGTTTGAGAAGGTGAAGGATATGAATTTAGTTCCTGTGAGGATGATGAAAAATCTCGAAGTAGAATCAAGGTTGCGAGAGATAGTGAATGTGAAGATGGTTGATAAGGAGTTTATTTTATAGTAAGGAGATTATGTAGTAGTGTAAATTGTGGGGTTAAAGTAGGGATAAGAAATAGGATGAAGATAAAGAATAGAAACAAGTAGAGTTGCAAGTAAGAGAAGCAAGTACCAGTTAAAATCTTAAGGTCATAGACTAGATTAATTTTCTAATAACCTAATTCCCTACAACCATGGCTCTGATACCAATCTGTAACACCCCAACCGATGGCGGAAACATCGAGGTGTCATGTAGTGATGATTGTTCAATAGCTCATGGTACTAAATGGAAGTTGAATATTACTAAACAATTTACAATTTGTCATACAATTCAATAAATACATGAACTTGATTTACATAAACTAGGTCCAAAGCTCCTATGTGATCCAAGACTTGTATAACTTCCAATAGAAAGTAAAACCTGAAACATGTTGAGTTGGAAAGATGGGGGTCAACTATAAATAGTTGGTGAGAATACATACGTTTTGCATATAGTTGAAAACAATATGTTGTATAGCAATCATAGTTGAAGTATAATAATGAGTAATGATAGAATATGAGTCCGACATGTAACAATGCGTCTTTTGTACAATCAAACCTTGTGTCGACTGAGACCTAACTCGCACGTTAGTAAAAGTGTAACTGTTATCGATCATCCCTGAATTTATGCGGGGGGATGGGTTTGTCAGACCTATAGCTCTATAATCTAAACAGGCGGTTTGATCAATGTTAATGATTGTACTGTGTCTTTTTGTTACAGTCAAATGATTGAATGAGTAAATGATAGTGTAATTGAATCACAAGTTTCAACAATGTAAGAATGAGTAAATGATAGTGTATAAAATGTTTAAACATGTTTCACCCCAAAATGTAAAACAGAAAAAGGGGTGGTGTTTTAGTACGTTATTAGCTATGTAAACTCACCTTAAATGATACTTGGCTTGTTAGGATTCAACAGAAATTAGCAAACTATGCTCGTACCTAATTAGGGGTGGTGTTTTAGTACGTTATTAGCTTGACATTAAGTTGACGTCCGGTGATGGTTTTATGATTCTTGGCCGATTGTTCTATTGGCTTGACGTATGCTTGTGATTGGTAGCATATATAAAATGTAAATATTTATACCAAAATGAGTTCCACAAATTTAATTAAAATGATTACGACACTTCTAAAAAAAACTATAACAATATTTAGTATTATACAAAGAAAAACATTAGTTTTACAAAAAAAAAAAAAAAAAAAGTATTTACTATTTGAAAAATGCCAAGGCATCAGGTTACAAAAATATAAAAAAAACATTGACAAAATTTATATATGATGTCCCAAAAAAAAAAAAAAAACAAACGAATGATCCATAAGATGTCAAACAAATGATTAAATTTACATGTTGATCAAGATAACTAGATGGTAGGATATGCTCCTTGATAAAAAAAAATATATAACTAAAACTTATAGGTTAAAAATTAACTTTACATGGTATGACTTGATGTGAGAAAATAAATAGATTGAATTGATGACAAAATTTTTATTGTTAAAAAGATTCCTTCGGACAAAATACCCATCAATTTGTGTACACTTTGTTTCTTAAAGACCTTCACTATATAAGCACAATCACTCATAATGTAAACCCATACAAGCAACCACACACACATCTCTTGAACCAACCCATCCTCCATAACATAACTTTACCCACCACACAGACATCACATAGCCACAACCAACCAAGAATACACAATCCATCCCTCCTATTATTTAGAATCCAAAGATAGAAGGGTACCTGTGATGAACAGAAAAGATATCCGGAAATAGAGGGAGGGGCCGAGACACTGGATAGTATGGCGGTGGTTCCAGGATCCGGCGAAGGTGGTGATCAGAGCTTGTTTGGTTCCGGCGAGGCAGAAACAAGTTTACGGGTGATCAAAAATTGAGATTAGTATGAGACGAGATTGTGTAATCTGTAGGCTTTAAATACGAGGTGATTCGATCGATTAGGAAACTCACTAATTATGGTTGATCATGAACTTATAATAGGAAGCTTTTGACATCTAAATTACGCGTCGAGTACATTACGCTATGAGAGTAAGCCATTGAGGTTTTGATTTGGTAAACTTGTGTGACTGGCAAATTATTTCTGGATCGAAACGTTTGTAGCGGTAATGATGTGATGGTCTCAAGACGTGAACCGTAACATCTATCTTAATAAATAGAATATAATAATTTAATTTCTTAATACTAGAGATATGAGAAAATACAAAAAAAAAATTTTAATTTTTACATAAAGGTTTAGTAAAAATTGCTTTTAAACCACCGACTCTAGTAACATATATATTTATTATACATTCATATATATTTTTTTATATAAAAGTTGTAATGGCTTTATATTATGAATTAGTGTTAATTCAAACAAGTTTGTTCCTGTTGATAGCATTGTAAGTGTTTAGAATGATTATGATCATGATGACCGGGTAATTGATTTACTTAACAACTATAGGGTTATTAGTTTCATTTACTTAGTGAGTGCTTTAATGACATAATAAGAAGTGATGGATGACTCATGGCCTATGGTCATGAGTTCAAGTCCTGATCTTGTCCGGGTTTTAGCATCCTTCACCGTCGTGCCTACGGGCGGGTGAGGGGTTGGGTTCTCCCTGGTTTCGGAAACTGCATGGGCGGGCTTGACTACGCCAGCCGCCCGATGTACATATGGGCTCTCAATTGGGTTGGTCGTGTGGGGTCTGTCCATAGTGTGGGGACTACCCTTGGTAGTCGGGCAGAAATGTTTGTTGGCCGTTCGAAAAAAAGAGAAATTTATTATTATTATTATTATTATTATTATTATTATTATTATTATTATTATTATTAATGAAGAAGTTTAAAATAGATAATTTCTTAGGAAATTTCTGTGTTGTGTTGAACTTATAAAGTCTTGAAAATAAATACTTTGAAATAATGAATTTAATAACCAGATAAAATTGGGAATTTTTATTTATTAAAAATTGGGAAAAATACATAATGTTACAATTGACCTTGTTAAACTGTATTTTGCCAGAAGAGACATTGCCATGTCCTAGCACGTATCCCTTGGCATTGTTCCCAAAGGATACAGATGCTTCTCTTTGACTGATAAAATTGTTTATCAGGTATCTGCATCCTGTCATGTGCATTGAGCCTCCACTGTAAACATACCAAATGTTATTTAAGCCTCTGGGGACCCTCTGCACAAAGTAGCAAATTAGTTAGATTTTGGAACGCAAGCCAGTTTGGCTTTGGGTTTGCTCTTGAGAACATTAACAGTTTGTTCTTGACCAGTTTGAGGAATCCATGTCTTTTGGGCAATGGATTTTTCATTAAGAGCAATGGTGGTATCCTTTATTGGACCACCATCAACCTTGGTCATCAGTAGTTGTACCATATTCATGAGATTTTTAAGCTCAGCAGTTTGTGAAACTGCTGAAGATTTAGGTCTAACTACTGAAAGAGAATTTTGAGAAAAAGACTATTGTTGAGATTTCATCTTTTTCTAAGAAAAGGTGTTGCCTAGTTGTTGTTTCTTACGGAGGAAAGTTTCTTCAAAATCATTTTTGAGTTGTTTTCCCACAACCAGTTGTGAAATTTTCTTGTTATACTCAATTCATTTTCTGTATCTACAAAATTCTGTTTTGTAGTTAAACAAACCACAGATTTCACATTCTTTTGCCTTTTCTTTTTCATTTAAAGGCAAATTTCTGACTGTCTTGTTTTGATTTAGGTCATCAGTAGTTTTCAGGTTCTCAACTCCTGATGTAGATGAAACTACCGATGGCTTAAACTCAGATTTTATCAGTACTTCTGAAGAACTTCCTTTTTGAATTTTTAGAATGTTTTCATGAAAAGATGTGCATTCTTTCTCTTCAGAAGTTTCATTTTGAACAATTTTTCTCCCATCTTCAGTAGTTTTGGGAGAAAAATCAGTTGGTGTATCAGTGTGATTGTACCCTATTGCAAACCTAACATTTGATGCACTTTGTTTTTTAAGCAGCAGTTGGTACCCTTTACATGACTCAACCCATTTTTCACAGTCAACCTTGGTGTCAGCAAGCTCTTTTCTGACATTTCCTAGGTCTTCTATCATGATTTTAAGTTGTGCTTGGGTTTCAATAGCATTGTTAGTTAATTTAGAATTTTCCTTTGATTTAGCACCAAGTTTCTTTCTAAATCACATTTCATTTGAGTAAATTTTCTCTTAGAGTCATTGGCTTTGCCTTGTAAATGCACATTAGTCTCTCTTATGAGAGCAAAGGATTCTTTACATGAGTTTGAACAAAGTTTTGTTAAAGATTCTTTTGATACCTGAGACAGGGCACATTTTGAGGTGCAACCCTCAAATGCCATTAAGGAAAAATTCTTTCTGCCATTGTCAGGTTCTCCCAAGTTGATGTCAAACATTTTGTTGTCTGCATCAGGATTACACTCAGTTGTGTCAAAAGGAAGACTGCTCCAGTCAACATACCCTGAAGTGAACAAACTTTGTTGTGAGGGTTGCTGAGTTTGTGGAGGTTGTTGAGCAGCTAGAATGGAAGGGATTGATTGTTGGCTCTGCATTTGTTGAGCAGGCATGTGTACATATTGCATTTCTGGCACATATTGGATTTGTGGAGCTTGTGCCTGTACAAAATGTGCACTTCCCTATGTTCCATTATTTCTATTATAACTAGGGTTAAACTGATTTCCAGACTGAGATTGGTTGTAGCTAGAGATTCTACATTCTCTAGCAAAGTGTCCCAACTTCTGACACTTATGACATCTATGCTTAGATTTGTCAAAATCAATTTTTGTAGAACTGTTCAGTCCTGGAAATTTCCTTCCTAACCTTTTATAAAATTTGTTAGTTCTTATACTTAACATGGCCAGTTGGTCTTAAATGTCCATTTCTTCTAAGTCATCAATGCTAAAAAATTTCAAATCATCCATGATAAAACACATGTTATCAGTAGTTTGACTATATTCATTATTGTCATAAGCTGGGAATGATCTTTCTGATGAGATCCCAGCAGTTATGTCAATGTGGTCAAAAGATCCAAAACTATTTGAACAAGTAGGTAAGTCTTGTCCTAAAAGTGTTGTACTACCAGGTACATAG
Organism: Ambrosia trifida; assembly: GCA_028751855.1. Lineage (NCBI taxonomy): Eukaryota > Viridiplantae > Streptophyta > Magnoliopsida > Asterales > Asteraceae > Ambrosia > Ambrosia trifida. Next base: position 65,014,346 of record CM054127.1, read on the forward strand.
TCATCAGCTGTTTTACCAGAACTTTGCAACTTTTTCTTTTGATCAATTTCTCTTTCAAAAGTTAGCAATCTCCCATGTAATTTTGTAAGAGTGAAGGAGTTAAAGTCTGGTGAAGATCTGAGAACTATAGAGTAAGTTTCCCATTTTTCTGGTAAAGACCTTAAATATCTATGAAGCATAGATACATTTGTATAGGTCTAACCATTGAATTTCAACTCAGATATTAATGAGGAAAATCTTTCAAATTGTTGTGTTAAAGATCCTCATTAATGTGAGTAATGTTTCATATTGTTGAGCCAGGATTTCTCTAGTGTTGGCAATCACATCTTCAGTTCCTCCAAACTGCGCTTTTAGGCAGTCCCAAAGCTCTTTGGCACTTTCACAATGTAAAAGTCCAGAGTAGATTTCATTTGGAGTGCCATTGCCAACATAGAGAAAGCTTTAGCATCAAGCTCAAGTTTTAGGAAATCTTCTTATGTGTAGTCTTTTGGGTCCTTTGGTATTTCAACTTTAGTTTCAAGATTAATGTTTACTGGTTTGTGAGGACCATATATCACAGATTTCCAACAACTAGTGTTGGTCTGAGATAGAGTATGTGCCACCCTTTTCTGCCATATGTTGTATTCAGAACGAACAAGCATAGAAGGTTTATTGGCAGAACCAGTATTATGAGGATCCATTTTAAAGATTATTGATTTGTCAAGTATCTCTCAAAGTGATGGATGTTGAAAAAGTGACTTTTATCCTTTATTGAATATCAATAAGAGCCTATGTGTGATTCTCAATGTGTTAGATTGATATGTGATCAGATAAACCAATGCTCTGATACCAATTATTGGATCAGTATGCTCTTTAACAGTTTACTTGCATATGAACACTTATGTGTTTTGCAAGTTTGATCAGTTTGCATAGTGGAATAAGTATATAAAGTTTCACTATCACAGGAATTATTACTCCCCTGGATGTTTGCAAACTAAAGAGAAGTTAATGAGAAACTAAGTATTAAATGTAAATGACAATAAATAAGCAGATAGATTCTCAGTTATTGAAATGGAAATAACAAGTAAGAGTTTTGAAGGATTTCAGTTTTCAAATAAAATCAATATCTAAAAAAGTGGGATGAAAC
>CM054127.1:65015571-65063958 GCA_028751855.1 Ambrosia trifida
GTGTTAACAAAATTATTTTGTACATGTTTCTGGTTATTTTGAGACGTTTCTTTTAAGCTTTTGGATTTATATTTAAGCTTGTCTTCATTGTACTTCAGTTTGACTTGACACTTTAGAATCATTGTATCTTTATATTTCATTTCAACATAATAAACTATTTATTCAATATATCAATATTTACTCTTTAGTACCATGAGCTATTGAACAATTGTCACTACGTGACACCTCGATGTTTCCGCCATCGGTTGGGGTGTTACAGTTTTGACACGTTCCTTCCAGCTTAAGGCATCTACCACGGCGTTTGCCTTACCCAACTGGTATTAATCTCACAATCATAATCGTTCAGCAATTCCACCCATCTGCGTTGCCTCATCTTCAAATCCATGTAGTTGAAGATGTGTTGCAGGCTCTTTTGATCCAAGAAGATAGTGCACTTAGTGCCATATAAATAATGCCTCTAGATGTTGAGGGCAAAGATTACTACACCTAGCTCTAAGTCATGTGTCGTGTAATTCTTCTCGTGCGCCTTGAGTTGATGAGAATCGTAGGCGATAACCTTATTCCTCTGCTTGAGTACACACCCAAGTCCTTGGTGTGAAGTGTCACAATAAATCACGAAATCATTTGTACCCTCTAGGAGTGAAGGAATTAGTGCACTACACTGCTTGTGCTTCAAGAACTGAAACACCTCCTCTTGTTTGATTCCCCAATCAAACTTCTTATCCTTTTTTGTTAAAACTGAGAGGGGTTGAGTGAGCTTCAACAAATTGTCAATGAGCCAACGGTAATAACCACCTAAACCCAGAAATTGACGTACTATAGTCGGAGTTGTAGGCACTTCCCAATCCTTAATCGCCTCAATCTTAGTTGCGTCGACCTGTATGCCCTTCTCGTTCACTACATGAACAAGGAAGTGAACCTCTCGAATCCAAAACTCACATTTCAAGAACTTGGAAAAAAACTTCTCGTACTTGAGCAATTCTAGTATCATGTTAAGATGATGTTCGTGTACGTCCTTTGTTCGCGAGTATATCAAGATGTTATCGATAAAGACGATCACAAATGTGTCAGAATAGGGCTTGCAGACACGATTCATCAAATCCATAAACACAGTCGGTGCATTGGTCAAGCCAAAAGGCATAACAGGAAGTCATGATGTCCATAACCAGTTTTGAATAAAGTCTTGAGTATATCTTCCTCTTGAACACGCAATTGATGGTATCCCGATCTCATATCAATCTTCGAGTAGTAACTGGAACCTTACAATTGATCAAATAGATAATCGAACCTAGGTAGAGGATACTTGTTCTTAATGGTCAGCTTGTTCAGTTCTCGATAATCAATGCCCATCCGAAAACTACCATCCTTCATCTTCACGAACAGAACTTGGGCTCCCCATGGGGAAAAGCTCAGTCAAATGAAGCCCTTGTCTAACAGTTCCTGCAACTGGTTAGATAGTTCCTCCATCTCTAACGGTGCTAAGCGATACGGGGTACAAGCTATTCGGGTGGCTCTTAGGACTAAATCAATGCGAAACTCAACTTGTCTTCATGGTGGCAACCTTAGCAAGTCTTCGGGAATGACTTCTGGATAGTCCCACACCACTGGTATGTCCTCGAGTTTATGATCCTTAGTCTTCTTCTTGACAATATGCGCCAAAAACGCGACACAACCCTTCCTCAAACACTTTTGTGCCTTCATGCAAGAAATGATTCGAAGTGTAGATCCACCATGATCTCCTCTGATCGAAAGAGTTTCGCCATTGTACAAAGGGATTCGAACCAATTTCTCATGGCAAACAATCTCAGCGTGGTTCCTGGACAACAAATCCATACCAACAATGGCGTCGAAATTGCCTAGCTGAATCGGCTGTAGATCGATACGGAATGCGTGCTCGCCGAGATTCAAAGCACAATCTTGAATAACTTCTTCAGATGAGATCGATTTACCATTGGCAAATTCTATGGTGTAGGGTGTGTGCAACCTATTAGTTTCTAATTCAAGGGATCGTTTGAAATCGGTCGACACAAAACATAAATCGACACCAGTATCGAAAAGCACAGAAGCATAATAGTTCTTAATAAGAAACATACCGGTAACCACATTCGGGTCCTCATGAGCCTCATTAGCACCCATGATAAAAGCTCTCCCACGAGCTTGACCCTTAAGATTTTGGCAGTCTTTCTTGTAGTGGTCAGTAACACCGCATTAAAACGAACGTTGATGCTGTCGCAGGATCCCACGTGATGGTATTTGCATTTGTCACGGGGGGGGGAGGGGGGGTTGGGGTCCATTGTAAGGCGTACGAGCCTGAGCTGTAGTGGCAACAAATTCTTTCACTGTTTCTAGCTTCTTGGCAAGCTGATTCCTAGAACTCTTACCCTTCTTGAAACTTGACAACTTCCTCTTATCACCAGAACTTCCACCTTTGTCTGGTTCCTTCTATGACAATACGCCCATATGCATTGCATCATCGATAAGACTGTCTGCTAGGGTGACAACACTCTGTATCGATGTCAGTGCAGCAATAGTAACCATGCCTCGGATCTTGGGTGAGAGTACCCATGTGTACATCGCAACCCGCTTGTACTTAGGAGTAACCATCCATGGGACCAGTCTAGAAAGCTCATGGAATTGGGTGGTATAAGTTGTTACCTCAGCATCACTCAAGGACAGATTTCAGAATTCGGTCTCTAGCTTCTGTAGCTTACTGCAGGGACATTCCTTTTCTATCAACATTACATTTAGTTCGGATCAGGAGAGATTGTAAGCAACGTCTCTCCCCAAGGTTTGCACTTGTAGGTTGCACCATGTTAGGGCTTCATCTTGAAAGGTACATGTGACATACTTGACTTTCTGGTCTTCTGCACAACCACTGATATTAGGTACAAATTCAGTCTTCTCAATCCAGCGAACAATCCCTACTGCTCCTTCAGATCCGCGGAATTTCCATGTCTTTCATGACATGATAATTTTGTAGGAACACCCACGCACGGTATTTTTTACTTCTGCGGTATCACTAAGAATGGATTATTAGTTAACATGATTGGCACAAAACAGAACTAAGGGAGAAAAGACGAAAGCTTTACCAAGCTTGGGTTCCTGGTTCCTGCTTCGGCCTGTTGCACTCGAACCCCCGCTGGTATCGGCGTGGTTCACTTCATGCTGTGCAATGGCCTTTGCAATGACCCAAGCTAAGTCTGCTGAGGTGGTTGAAAAACTTCCTCTGATGAGGTTGATCGAGTAGTCTTTTTGGGCGGCATGTTCTTCTAATATATTAGATAAGAAAAATAAGAAACATATCACTATATAATATTGTCGGCATGTGCTCAAATAAACATTCATAACACCCATAATCAAAAAAAATCAATAACATGACACAAACAAACATAGGAAAATCATAATATCATAACTTCCGTTCATTGTTCTTGACATACTTGTAACACGGTTTTGTCCGGATACAAAATAAAATAGGCATTACGCCTTACAAGTTCTCAAAACACCATAAATAAAGTACAATAATGATAATCCAACTAGGGTCAGCATGGGAATGCGGTAGCAAAAACACCAACATATGCTCTCAATCTCTGCTCCATGTCCTCCAATCGCTACTCTAAGATCGCAACCCTGCTCTCTGCCTCTGCACGCTCCTACTCTGCCTTTTCCATACGCGTCGTCAATTCTGCTATGGTGCACAGTACAGGATTCCTGGCGCTACCCACCAGATAGAGGTCGTCCTCCAACTCCCGAGTCCCCTCATGAAGGGCTCGTAGCTAAGTGTCATGGCATCCGACCATATCCCTCACAGAGTGAAGAGTGTGTTAAACCAGGACCGACTCAAATCTAGTGGGAAAAGGGGCGTCAAAGGGTGGCTGTGATGGTCCACCAACCTCAAACGTAGAGGGAACCTCATAATCTGAATCCTTATCGCTTAATGCAAGAAATCCATCAACAGTAGGCAGGTAAGTCTCTTGCGAACATGGGATGTCCTCAACAGCTTCTTCATGGGTGGCCCAAGATCCGCTGGTTCTGGTGCCACCGGAGCAGGTGGAGGGTGAGCTCGTTTCCTCGTGGTATACATCATGCATACCCCACCGGGAATCGGGCCTTATGGGAGGTATGACGGAACACGTGGCTCGGCTAGTGGTGCCACCGCACATGGGGACTCTGGAGGTATGGGATCGGCCACCTCGAGTGCCTCACCTGCTGGCATGTCGTCACCATCGTCAGAGACTAGGTGACCCCTTTGTGTGACATCCTCCTGTGCATCCTCATCTGGATCGGATACGAGATAGTCGGGCTCATCATCCTGCTGATTATGAGAACTATCAAGTACGATGTGGACCTCCTCCTCGGTGTAGGATAAGATAACGAGGTCAGTGCATGGTGCCATATGTAACACCCCAACCGATGGCGAAAACATCGGGATGTCACGTATTGATGATTGTTCAGTAGCTCATGGTAAATAATAAGTTCCAATAAATGATTTAAATAAATTACAAACAATTGTTCTAAGAATTTGCACATCAAAATGAAAAATACTAGCTACGCATCTTCAAGCATTAACTCTAATCTTCGAGCAAGCTATAACCTGAAACATGTTAAGTTTGAAAATATTTTGGGTCAACAAAAGTTGGTGAGAATTACATAGGTTTGAATATTGAATAAAACTTGTACAATTCGAGTGTCATGGCAAGTCTAGTCCATATGTGAAAACAAAACAATCGGGTAAATCGAGTGCATAATCAAACCTTGTGACTAGAATATTGTGGTCCATCCCATACGCTCATGGTTCACTCAATTATGTTATAAATTCGATAACAATCACCCACGCTACCTATGTAGGAGGTACACGTATCCGGGTGGGATTGTCAGTCCAATAGATCTATCATTGTATACCGTCGACTGATCAATGTTAATGATTATGTTAGAATAATGTGCTTACCCTAGTAATGTTTAAGACATAATGCAACATAGAATAACACATAGACACTTATGATTGAATTGTAAATTGAATGTTGTAAGATGTTTCACCCCAAAATAGTGAAATGGAAAAGGGGCTATGTAAACTCACCTTAGTGTTAGAATGGAGACCCTTGCTATATATGTAAATGTGGCTCGTGTATATCCAAATATCACCCTATGTCAAAGTAATAAATAAGTGTTGGGGAAAACTTAATAAGTCTAAGTTTTCTAGTCTAAAGTGTGCTAGGGTTCCTAATTTGGGGATTAATAATTGATTTATGATTAAATTTGAGTAACTTGTTAATAACTTTAATAAATAACGAAATAATTAATAAAAATATTTCTGACCAATATTAACTAAAAGTAGTTGAATTATAATGTAATAAATGTGAAAATAATTTTTATAAAATTATTTTCTTAAATAATGAATATTTATATATTAATATTTATTTTTGCAAAATATAGACTTAATATTTAACAATATTAAAATTTATAAATTTCGAATAAAAAATTTATATTTCTGGTCTCAGTGATTAATAATAATTTATGTGAAATTTTGATGCAAAAATAATGGAAAATGAATTTATTATGATTTATTTATGATTAAAATAACAAAAATCGATTAAAAATATTAAATAAATGATTTTTCTGAAACAAAATTTATTTCAGAAATGTTTATTGATTTATAAGTTTATAATAATTTTTGTGGAATTTTATAAAGTCGTTTTAATATTTTTATAGAATTTTAAAATTATTAAGGAATAAACTTGTAATATTTATTATATATAATAAATAAATGATTTTTGAAAAACTAAAATTTGTATGATAAACTTTATAATCAGAATATCATAAGATAATTTTTATAGAATTTATAAAGTAGATTTAGTATTTTAATGGTTACAGTGAAATGAGTGACACGAGGGCTTATGAGTACTCTGAACGTTATTGTCTCATGTTCACATAATAGTCAAAATGTAACTGAACTTGTCCGGATGTTTTTCCCCCAAAAGAATGAAAACAGTAAAATGGGGCCGTAAGAACTTACCTGATTTCTAACTGCTAATATGGAACTTAATCTGATGTGGTAATGTCCATACAAAGGTGCCCTTGATTATTAAGAACATCTTAAGTCTGTGTACTTGATTATTTACAATGCAAGTTGATCACCCGATTTGTATGCTTTTGGACTATGTGTACTATGTTATTATCCATACATGTAACGGTTATCATGTATTATTGTTTGTACTTTGAAATGATATACGGTTGTAACTCGTGTATCTTGAAAACTCTTGTATTTGTTGTTATTTGCAACCATAAAATAATCAATTGTGCCAATACCAATGTCTTGGTTCACCACATGGTATATATGTTAAAGTTTGTACATAACATAGTAAGTTAACATATGTTTTTAGAACTTTTGGGTAAAGATGCCATTAACACACGTTTAACAACCATTAACACACGTTTAACAACCATTAACACATGTTTTACAACCGTTAAGATATGTGTTTCCACTCTTGTGTTAATAGCCTGCTTAACATATGTTTGATCGCTTTTAACATATGTTTTTTAAAATTACTAGTTTATATATTTAATATCTTGAGTTCAAAAACGACTTCTATGGGTCTGGATCGACTTGATACACATTCGTATATGTTTACTAGTGTATTTGGAGGCACATGTGTGTATATACACATACGTACGAGTATGTATGCATACATCATTTATATACATATATACGTGCGCATATATCTAGGTTTTGAGTTAAAACTTGATTGTTTAATCGTTTGCAATTCAATCTACTCGTGTTTAGCTGTGTGATCGTGGGTGATGGTTCGGGTGATTCATGGTATTGATCGAAATAATGAGTAAAAAGGTGTTATGGTTCGGTTTCACATACCTTGGCTAGAATCGAAGTAACCAAGAACCTTAAGGTGATTCCTTAGCTAATCCTCCCACCATGTGACTTGGACAACAATCGTGGATGACCGGTTGGTGCTATGCGACTGTTTAGAGGGTCGGGAGTGGTGGTTTGGGCCCAACCGATGATTCAAGATAAAGGAGGTGAGAGTGTTTTGTGTGTTTGTAGTGTTAGACGTTGTCTGCACTCCCCAAAACCCTTGTGACCGGTTTATATACTCGACGAGAGAGAGAGAGAGTGGTGGTAGGAGGTTGGATTTTCATTGTGGCAAGTCAAACTCCATCTAATTCTGTAGCGAAAAAGGTGTTTACTATAAAGGTATAAGAAGTTGACCTAGAAACATGCATGCTTTGTCTTGGGAATTGATGAGCCGATTCAATGGAATGGAATTGGAGTTTTTGGATGATCAACATGTGTAAGAATGGAATGGTAGGTTGTTTAGGTTTCTATTCTAGTATAACTCATGGAAGGTTGTGTTTTGGCTTGTAATGTGAATGTGTGCATATGTGTATGTATGTATCGTACAATGTGTGTGTGTGTCTGTAGATGGCATGAAGTGTTTAATCAAAGCATGTACGTGTATGTGTAACCGTGTATATGTATACATAGATATGTATCTAGGTTTTGTCTGGTATCAATCACCTTGCTTATACATATGTAATAGCATGAATACATATGTACACACCATAGTTGCTTCCAGGATCATACATACATATATAGAATCTTGCCTACACATATAAGTCTTGAGAGTTTGTTTTTTATGTGTAGGGTCGATTACATGTGTGTTTATTCATATATGTGATGTAATTTGAGGAACTGATATGCTTATACATGTATTTATATAATATCCTATTATCCAATTCAATTACATGGCATAGATTAGTCGTGTTATGTGTATACATATGTATGTGACTAGGCTCTCGTATATGGACATATGAAATGTGTATTTGGGAATAAACCATGACTTCGTATGTTTCAGTATTTGGCTAGATTGTGAGTAACACATGCTTGTATGTAAAATATCATATGTATTTTTTGTAACACCCCAACCGATGGCGGAAACATCGTGATGTCACGTATTGATGATTGTTCACTAGCTCATGGTAAATAATAAATTTCAATAAATGATTTAAATAAATTACATACAATTGTTCTAAGAATTTTGTACATCAAAATGAAAAATACTTGCTACGCATCTTCAAGCAATAACTCTAATCTTCAAGCAAGCTATAACCTGAAACATGTTAACTTTGAAAATATTTTGGGTCAACAAAAGTTGGTGAGAATTACATAGGTTTTGATAGTCGAATAAAACTTGTACAATTCAAGTGTAATGGCACGTCTAGTCCATATGTGAAAACATACTAGAAGTAAATCGAGTGTATAATCAACCCTTGTGACTGTTATAATGTGGTACATCCCATACGCTCATGGTTCACTCGAATATGTTATGCGATAACAAACACCCACGCTACCTTTGTAGGAGGCACGTATCCGGTTGGGATTGTCAGTCCAATAGATCTATCAATGTATACCGTCGGCTGATCAATGTTAATGATTATGCTAGTATTGTGCTTACCCTAGTCATGTTCAAGACATAATGCAACATAGAAAAACACATTGACACTTTGATGATTGAATTGCATATAGAATATTGTAACATGTTTCACCCCCAAAAATGGTGATAAATAGAAAAGGGGCTATGTAAAACTCACATTAGCTAAGGTGAATTATCCTCTAAGTGTTGTGAATGTATGCGAGGCGAATCCCAAAGACTCAACAACGTAGCTAGTCCAAATTGAAGAAATAAAAAAAAAACGAAAAAGAAAGAATATCAAGCTTCCAATTCGCCAATTACAAGAGCTTATAATCAAAGCTTCAAATGTAGAAGTAATAGACTATAGAAGAAAGGTATGAGGGAATGTTTAATCGGATTGAAACAATCGATTTAGAGGTGGCAAGTGTAATGGTTCATAGGTGGGTTTTTATACTAGTTTTGTATTCAATTAGCCATTAAAATTGGTCAACACCATAAAGTAAGGTTTTATGATGAATTGACTATTTGACTAAGACTTTGACTGTTTGACTAAGACTTTGACTAGGACTTTGACCAGGACTTTGACTCCAAGAATTATGTTGTCAAGACTTTGACTCTTGACTCAAGGCTTTATTTTGAAATGAATTTATATCTTCCTTGTTTGAGATTATAAATGTAATTGGAAAAATGATTAGCTTTAAATAAGAGATAAAAAAAATCATTAGTTTGAATTAGAAAATAAAAAAACACCGTCTTATAAAATCGTCATTTTATAAATAGAATTAGGATAGGACATATGTCATGATTGAAGATTTTTTTTTTTTTTAAGTACAATGATAAAAGGAACTTAGAAAAATAGAGTGCACGGATAAAGATAAGAATACTTAGAAATAAATTAGACTTTATATCATGGATCGGGAAATACTTTAATGCAAAATAAATGGGAAAATTCGTGAGGTTACAGTCTCCCCTACTTTTAGAAACTTCGTCCCGAAGTTATAAAAAAACACCGGGTTGACAGTGATTGGGTAGAAATTAGGACAACTTTAGTTTGGAAAATTTGTGTTAAGACATGACATGAATTTATAAGTAACAGAATAAACTATTTCGAATAATTTGGTAAGAGGTTTGATAGGTGTGGGTTTTAAGGGTTGGATTAGGTTCGTCTAAAATAGCAAGGAGAATAAGAATCTAGCAAAACACTAAACTTTAAGTTTTAGGAATCTTAAAAAGAAATGCATGAGTTAATTGACTATAGAAATACTAAAGAGGTAACTAGAGTTTGTAATTGGTTATCTACCAAAAACCTTGATAGAATTTCACACTACCTTAACGTACCTGTAAATTCATGATTACGTTCCGGACCGCAATCACCAATTTACCTTACATTAGGGTTTTGTGTCCTTCTATGACTCTAACACACATGTAAGTAATGCAAAAATAATCTTGTGGTTGAACCTTTGTATCAATGAGTTTAATAAATCTTTATATCGTAAAGTGTATCAAAAAAAATGAGTCCAACTGTTGAGCAGGAAGAAGACTTCTACTAGTCAGTGAGTAAGAACCTCTACCGATTGTTTAGCAGGTACGATAGCCTCTACCAGTCGTTGAGCAGGTTGTAGGGCCTCTACCGACTGTTGAGCAGGTATGATGACCTCTACCAATCGTTGAGTAGGTTATTTGGTACTCTACTAACTGTTGAGCAAGTACTTCATCCTCTATTAGTTGTTTGATTAAGTGTACCAATTATTACACACATAAATTGCAAATTGATAATACATACATGTAAGCAAGTTTGTAAATGCATCGAGTATCAAGTATAGCATAGAGTTGCCCTAGACAAGGTTAATGACTCTAGGTGTGTTTGTAGCAAATAGTTTATATTCCATGAATTCTAGTTTCAAATGTTCAAATATGGTAGATAGTCAAATCCTCATGTATAACTAAGGATTATGTTTGATGCAACACACAATCAAGTTTCAATAGTTTGGTTATCATGGGTAACTAGCTCATGTGTGAGAAGGTGAAGGATATGAATTTAGTTCTTGAGAGGATGATGAAAAATCTTGAAGCAGAATCAAGGTTGTGAGAGATAGTGAATGTGAAGATAGTTGATAAAGAGTTTATTTTATAGTAAGGAGATTATGTAGCAGTGTAAATTTTGGGGTTTGGATCAAAGGTTATAATCAAGTGTATAAGAAAACATGATTGTGGTATATCCCAAATATATTAAAAATTTGAACAAGTTGGAAATGAGTGAGTGTCGATGGAGAATTTAGAGACTAGATATTATTCCTATGGATAAAAGAAATCCTATTTTCAAAATTGGTTTTATACATAAAGCAAAAGTTGTTAAATAGTACAAGCTAAGTGGGCTTTGATTAAAATATTCCCGTTAGTTGGAGATTTCAAACATGACATTAGGTTTTGAAGATCAAGGTTGTATTAAGTGATTTTTAATAGTTTAAAGCATTATATAGAAAATTGTTTGTTACGTCAATAAATAAACAATTGAATTTAAGTTCGAGGACATCTTTTGACAAAAATATGTACTTTGTAAAGTTACTAGGTAATGAAAATACAACAAGATTTAGAAATCTTTAGTTTGTGCTAAGGTATGAGGTTATAGTTTTTAAAAAATAAGTAACATGTGGAGAAATGAAATAATATGATTTGGGTAGGGTGTTGAATATTTAAAAAGTGGTTAAGATGGTAAGGTGAAGTGTGATTGTGAAATCCATAGATAGTTATGAAATGAGATTGATTTAAGTTGTAGAATTTTGAGATTTTAGAGCTTAGTTTAAGGAAAGTGAGTGTAATCATTTATTCATTAATTAAAACGAATAAACGAAAACGTTGACTTATCAAAACTTCTAGATTCTAATAACATAATGAAGACATGCTTTAGCCTATAAGTGAACACTCATCCCGAGAATTCCCAGGTAGGCATCCGGGTCCCTCGTCTGATTAGGATATATGCGCAATGCCAGCCTAGACAGAAGACTCAGACTACAGGCGTTCACCCTTCCAGATTGCACGTGTTCGTTATTAAAATCTAGAACTTCGACGAGATCTCAAGGTGGTTCAGGCTAAACCTGAGGATTTTGTCTTATTAGTCTAAGAGTAGATCCAGTGATGGAGAAGCAATCTTCTTGTAGGGACTAAGATAGGGATAAGAAGTAGGAGGAAGATAGAGATTAGAAACAAGTAGGGTTGCAAGTAAAAGGAGCAAGTACTGATTATAATCCTATGGTTATAGACTAGATTATTTTTCTAATAACCTAATTCCCTATAACCATGGCTCTGATACCAATCTGTAACACCCCAACCGATGGCGGAAACATTGGGATGTCACGTATTGATGATTGTTCAGTAGCTCATGGTAAATAATAAATTTCAATAAATGATTTAAATAAATTACATACAATTGTTCTAAGAATTTTGTACATCAAAATGAAAAATACTAGCTACGCATCTTCAAGCAATAACTCCAATCTTCAAGCAAGCTATAACCTGAAACATGTTAAGTTTGAAAATATTTTGGGTCAACAAAAGTTGGTGAGAATTACATAGGTTTTGATAGTCGAATAAAACTTGTACAATTCATGTGTCATGGCAAGTCTAGTCCATATGTGAAAACATACTAGAAGTAAATCGAGTGCATAATCAACCCTTGTGACTGTTATAATGTGGTACATCCCATACGCTCATGGTTTACTCGAATATGTTATGCGATAACAAACACCCACGCTACCTTTGTAGGAGGCACGTATCCGGGTGGGATTGTCAGTCCAATAGATCTATCAATGTATACCGTCGGCTGATCAATGTTAATGATTATGCTAGAATTGTGCTTACCCTAGTCATGTTCAAGACATAATGCAACATAGAAAAACACATAGACACTTTGATGATTGAATTGCATATAGAATGTTGTAACATGTTTCACCCCAAAAATGGTGATAAATAGAAAAGGGACTATGTAAAACTCACATTGGCTAAGGTGAATTATCCTCTAAGTCTTGTGAATGTATGCGAGGCGAATCCCAAAGACTCAACAACGTAGCTAGTCCAAATTAAAGAAATAAAAAAACGAAAAAGAAAGAATATCAAGCTTCCAATTCGCCAATTACAAGAGCTTATAATCAAAGCTTTGATTGTAGAAGTAATAGACTATAGAAGAAAGGTATGAGGGAAAGTTTAATCGGATTGAAACATTCGATTTAGAGGTGGCAAGTGTAATGGTTCATAGGTGGGTTTTTATACTAGTTTTGGATTCAATTAGCCATTAAATTTGGTCAACACCATAAAGTAAGGTTTTATGATGAATTGACTATTTGACTAAGACTTTGACTGTTTGACAAAGACTTTGAATAGGACTTTGACCAGGACTTTGACTCCAAGAATTATGTTGTCAAGACTTTGACTCTTGACTCAAGGCTTTATTTTGAAATGAATTTATATCCTCCTTGTTTGAGATTATAAATGTAATTCGAAAAATGATTAGCTTTAAATATGAAATAAAAAAAATCATTAGTTTGAATTAGAAAATAAAAAAACACCGTCTTATAAAATCGTCATTTTATAAATAGAATTAGGATAGGACATATGTCATGATTGAAGATTTTTTTTTAAAGTACAATGATAAAAGGAACTTAGAAAAATAGAGTGCACGGATAAAGATAATAATACTTAGAAATAAATTAGACTTTATATCATGGATCGGGAAATACTTTAATGCAAAATAAATGGGAAAATTCGTGAAGTTACATTTTTAAATTAAACATACGTTGTAGTTGATGATTAACCCATGTTACATATGTTTTGAGGTTTGGATCAATGAGTGGTGAGATTCTATGATCTTATGTGTTGAACATCCACAAAATGTCTTATGAATGTTCGGGTTTTGCATTGAATTCAAATGTTTCTTCCATTTAAGCGTTGTCACGTGAAATCTTGCTTTGTTTTTATGTAATATATGAGTATTCGGTTGCTCTCTGTTGAGCGTGTGATTGGCTTGATTGTCATTTGAAATTGTTTTAGGCTTATTCGAGTGTTGCATGCATAAATTTTAAAATGTAATGAATTCCTTAACTATCTTGGGTTTTGATAGACTCGGGGTGACACATTTACTTTAAAAATGTTTAATGCATAACAAAAAATGACAAAAATGTGTGAGTATGTATCTTGACCTGGGTATTCGGCGGGTGTCACGCGCAATCAAATAACGCAGGCACTACTGATGAAGAGAGAACATCAAACACATATGAAATCAAGAATAGCTAAACACGTCACTAACTTTGAGCGGATTTGGTTGAACATATTTGGAGTCTTCCAAGATATAACGCTGATGACAATGATGATAATTAAAAACATGTGATGTTTTTTATTTTAAATTATATTTGATTTATTTTTTTATTTAATGTATTTTTTTATTTTTATTTGATGTATTTTTTATGTGAAATAAGTTTCTTTTATATAAAGCTAATACATTAATTTATAAAAAATGCTACATGACACATCATGCTTTCCCCCCCCCCCCCCCCCCCCTCCCCTCTACTCCCAACCATTTTAGGGCTTGAAAAATGGAGCCCACATGTGCCACATGGCATATCATGCCCTCTTTTCCCCCCTTCACTTCCCATAGTCTAAAATAATGGTAAAATAATCCTTTAAACATTTTTACACTTTAATACTTTATTTTAGTTACAATCTAATTCCTTCAACTTTAATCAACTTTTGCTTATTTAAATAATAGTTACATTTTCCCCCTTGTTTCAAGGCAACCACCCCCACGACTTTTAAATGACCATAATTTTCCAAATGTTAGTATATTTTTTTAGAAAAAAAAATTACATCATAGAAAAGATCATTTTGTTACGTGATTAACCAGAGCCGTCCAAACCATTCTAGGGGCTTAAAGCGAATTTTAAATTTGAAGCCATTTTTGCTAAAAAAAAAAAGTGAGATACTTTTTGCTTTCAAAACTCATATGTTTGCCGGATTTGGATTTGAGCATAAGAGAGACCACGGTCGAAAATCATAACATCATCTTTGCTGGCGCAGGAAAAATGAATCAAAGACACAAAAGAATGCTTTATCCAATCGTCTTCCACGGTACATTAGATTGTAAAAATTATGATTAAAATTTCATTTTGTTTAAATTATCATAATCATAGGTAAATACTTAGAGTTTTATATTCATATTCTTATCGTAAAATGAATCATAACAAGAAGGCAACAAAAGATAGTTGGATTTCGATGATCGTGATTTAACGATTCAGATGTATGACCATTTACTGTTACTACAAGAGTCGATTTTCATTCCTCATTTTTCCACTTTCATTTTTTAACCTAACCCCTTACCTTTTTTAGGAACCAGCTATAGTCTCGTAATTCACAAACATGCCCAATTCAAATATACATAACATCTTAGAATGGGGTCTCAAAAAGATGAGGGCCAAGCGTATGCTTTAGTGGAATTATACAGTAGCCAAAGTTTGGTTTTGGTTTTAACGAAATTAACTTAACCCGACTGAAAATCGACAATATAAACAAATAAACTGAACCAACTAACCGATTGGTTAATAAGATGATTTAATCGATAACTTTGGTTTTGGTTAAAACTAATAACTGAATTGAAACGGACCATGCATACTCGTAGAAGTGGTTTTGTCTCCCACCGTATCGCGCGAACACTTTGCTTAATTAATAATGTTGGACCCGGAGTCACAGATTATACGAATATTTAATAAGTTAAAACAAATGTCCTCAAAATTATGTAATCAACCATGCTTATTTTCCATTGTTGCAACTTGCAATAATAGACATATATAATGCCCAACGCCTAGAGGCCTACATACTTACAAAGTCAATTATTTGACTTTCTAGGTATTAAAATGTCATCTGTCCACCTGTGTTACAAAGTCAATTATAAATCAAGATTCCTCAACCTTGCGATCTCTATAACACTATTGTAATATTCTCTATGAGGTTATGTACCCGTGTGATAAACGGGTTGAACAATTTAAATTATATATATTATATATAAATTTAAAATATAATTAAGAAAAATTAGATTACATATGTTATTTAAAATAAAAAAAACGTTTCCTGTACAACCGAAAAAATATTAAATATTCATCAGCCCCTAAATGATTTCTGGTAAAAACCATTTTTATTCACATAAAACTTTTTTCAAACATTCTGAAATATATCTTCCATACACAGCTATTACCTTGTAGACTGCAGGTACAACAAAACAAAACAAAAATAAAAAAGTAATAAAGGTAAATCTGTTTAGGCTAAGATATAAAAAAAATGAAATTAATTTAAAAGTATCTCCTCATCCGTTAAACCATCCCAATCGAGTATTGTTCATTTTGGAATTTGACATCAAGTTTCCTCAAAGCCAAAGTATTTCTAACCTTGAGTGTATAATCATTTTTTTTCTAACATCAAGATCCTTAAACATAATGACATTTATTGGTTCAATTTGATTGTATTATAAAAAAGATTGTGTAAATTAATAGCCTGAAAATAAAGATTGAAACGAATTAGTAATGCAAAGTTAGTTTAGATATTGCATTTCTTTATTGAAGTAACTTTAAAAAACAAAGTCAATGAAGATTTCAATTAATTATTTTTCATATATAAAATGTATTTTATATATCAAGCTATTATAATACGAAAATAGCCAAACATATTTAGTTTTGTATTGAATCAAATATTTAATTAATGTGGATTGATTTGTTTTATTTTATTTGTTTAGAATATTGTAAGAAATATAGTTTTAAACTTAGAGTGAAAGACCACATATTAAAAACAAGTTTTTTAAGGTACACGATTTAAATTTAATAACATATAAATACATTATCTTAAAAAAATAAATATTTTTTAATAAAGATTACTTTTGTTAGTTCATAAACATTTTAAAATTATGTCTATTAATTTATTTCTAATTTTGTATTAAAATATAATTATATTAATTGATTTACAAAAACATGGAATATATATATTAAACTGAATTCCAGTAATTATAGTTGCAACAAATAAAAACTGAATAAGTAATAATTATTAAATAAAGAAACAATTTAAAATAAATGTATTGTTTATAATAATAAAATGGGAGGCTTTATAGTGGAGTTCTATGTACTCCATGTTAGGGATGAGCATACAAGGCCGAATACCGATCCCGTCTCGATCCTGATACCGTACCGAACCGAGGGGATCCTAGGATCGGTATCGGTATCGGTACCCATATTTATGGATTTTCGGTTTCGGTATTATCGGTATCGGTACGGGATCGGTATGGTATCGGTATTTTAAGGCAAAATACCTATACCATACCGGTACCGTACCGATATCGTACCGTACCGTATGTGTTCGATATCGGTATTGGTTTTTTGGACTTTTCGGTATCGGTATTGTCGGGATCGGTATCGGTTCAGTACCGATACCGTCCCGAGCTCATCCCTACTCCATGTGCTGTCTTTTACTACTATAGATAAAATCGATTAATGTTGATTGATTTATTTTATTTATTTGTTTTAAACAATATAAAAGTCTCACAAAAAAGCTTGACTAATTGCATTGTGTTATTATTAATTTGTTTATTTGACTTTTGAACTATTTTAAGCATTTAAAATTAATATGTATTTGCTGAACATAGTTTAACATTAAAAACAATGACCAAAATAATAAAACTTAATAATCATTTGTCAAATATTGTAACAAAATTAATTTTAAACATAGAATAACAGATTAATTTTTTTAAAAATGGGTTAATTTAATGTCAGATATGATTTACATAAGACGAACTCAACCAAATATAGCTGCAAAGGAAAACTACCATTTTGACAGTTACCGTATCCCCTAATCGCCTAATACGCTATCATCTCAATTATATTGGTCCCCTATGGATTTGATTCCTATATTAGCGGCATCTTGGTAGTGAGATAAGACTTAGGGACTATAAGGTCCTAGGTTCGAATCTCACAAGGGGGTTTTCTCATATTTATGACTTTCCTCCGGAATTGGTGACTTGGTGGTGGAATATGATCGCGTTGTAACACTAGTGGCACGATGATACTCCAGTGGTCCGTGAGTGATTCCAATTGGTCATTCAAAAAAAAATAATTACAATAGAATACCACTACATCTAAGTACTAAATTTCTAAAAGCCATGTATAAATGACATCGAATTATGTTATGATTACCTGCCTAACTTCCATGTCATTTGTGGGCATTTCAGTGATGCGTTCTCAGTGATCGTCAAAGTCACCTAAAAATATGTACACCTTGATTTTTCTTCACATTGAAAACCTATATAAAACACAACTACCCTTATTAAATAAGAACCACTCTAACTAAATACATGTTTTCTCCTACACCCTAACCCACAAAGCAAACTTAACCCTTTAACCATCTCTCTTTAAACCACCGTCTATAACCAATAATCTGTTTGGAGACCTAGAAGAAGATTTTATTTTAAGGCCCTATTCTATAAAGTTTCTAATCCACTATTTTGGTACTAATATCGACCATGATTATAGTCTTAATACCATACTGCTTTATATTTCCAAATCAACCTATACTACACTTCTCCTAATGAAGTCCATGTTTACTATTTTGCATTCCCGTCACTTATATGTGTACAAACATGAACCAGATAACACTAATAATTGTATCAAAACAAACATTAAATCTTCCTCTATATGCATAAACAAACTACGTCTTTCACATACGAACTCCAAAGATTCAGATCCGTACACATATATAAATACTCTACCTAACACCTATTAACCTAACCATATAAACTAATCTATCTATCAATCACACAGTTGTGATGCATATTGCGACTAGTGCTTTGGATTGACAAAATAAAGTGTTTAGTTGATTTACGAGAGGTCGAAGGAAGGGTTTTGATAGGTCAAAGGGAGAAGACTCTAGACATATGCTTGGTTCGAGCTACAGTGGAGGTCGAAGGGGCACATTCGACCTTGTCGAGAGGTCGAATGCAGCTTCCTATATAAGCTGAACTTTTTGTTAACTTTATAACTTTTGCCATTTTGTGTTGTGTGTTTGGTCTAGTTTCTCTCTCTAGGTTTTGATCTTTCTGATATTGATTTATAACCTTGTAAACCTAATTGTAAACATCTTTTTATCAAGTTATTAACGAGAATGATGATTGAAAAGGTAATTGTTTGTGTTTGATTCATTGCATATCAGGTAAACAATCAAGGGTTTCCGCACCTAGATTTGTTAGACTTGTATGATCACCAAAATGTTTTTGTCAAAATCGATCCGTCTACAAAGTGGTATCAGAGCCTACGAGATCATACAACTACAATTTCATATGTTCTGAATTGAATTTGATCCAAAATTGTCCAAAATTTTTCTGTTTTGATAGAATATTGAGTTATAATGGAATTTGATAGTTTTGGATAAGATTTGATGGATAAAATCAAAAGTTTCACTCATTAAAGTTGATCTACATTCAATTCCGAGCAAAACCTGATTAGGATCATCAAAATCTATAAACTTTTGAAAAATTTGGATCAAATTAACTGATTTTCAATGAATAACCGTTTTTCAAATGGGTCAGGTCGAACCAGAGAGAGTTAGGTCGAACGTGTGAGTTTTTGTCGAACCAAGGTCACTTTAGGTCGAATATTAGGTTTTTAGGTCGAACCAAAACTTTTCTTGTGTGTTGTTTTTACATTCGACCAATTGTTGTTCATTCGACCTACCGGGAGGTCGAAGGAGAGTTATTCTGGTCGAAGGAGAGTCTTGTGTGTTACTTATCTACATTCGAGTCTGATTTGAGGGGTCGAACCTAGGAGTTTCTACCTTCGAACCCACGTATACACATCAGAGGTCGAACCTAGCCTGTTATTGGGAAATTTTTCTAAGTGTTTACATTTTGGACATTATGGACAACATGAGGGGATTTCCTATGACACCAAGGCCTGTAACAACACAGCAACAGCATGTTCCGATGAATCCATGGGCTATAGCTTCTCAAAAGACGAACACTCAGCCATCTCAACCTATTAACTATCTTGCCATGAGTAGTTCGATACCACCACCTATTACTCAACCTCCACAGCAGCCGACGACTGATTATTGTGGCGTTGCAGCAGCAGCAGCGGTACACTTTTAAACTACTAATGCTATTTCCTCACTAATAAATGATTTATCTTCAGGTAGTGGAAATCGTCCTCCGAAGCTGATGGACATGGCAGAGTATAATCAATGGCAAAAGAAGTTCAAGATACATCTTGAAGGCATGGGAATGGAAGGAACTGAGGCATGGCAGATGATTGCTAAGGGGTATGCTGCTCCGTGTTTGGAGAATTCAGGTGAACCGATTCAACTTGATTGTTTATCTGAAGATTAGAAGAAGAAATTTGCAGTCCAGAAGAAGGCATTCTCACAACTGTCTCAAGCCTTGACTACCGATCTACTTCATCAGTTTGGATCGTGTACCACATCTAAGCAGCTTTGGGATATGTTGAAGAACATACATGATGGAAATGATAAGACGAGAAGATTGAAGGTGGAAGAACTAAAGAAAGAATTCGAAAACTTTAGTTATGTTGGGAATGAGACTCTGAAGGAACTTATACTGAGATATTGCCATTTGTTGACAGAGTTGTCGAATTATGACATCAAGATTCCTATGTGTGAGTTAGTTGATAAGTTTGTTGATTCCTTACCACCATATTGGAATCAACATATTGAGGTTTTGAAAGAGAAGCATGCTTATAAATACTGGACAATCAATGAGTTAATTCAGAAGTTGGAAACTAGGAGTTAGAAGAAGAGGAAAGCTAGACGATCACAATTCCCACAAAATCCGGAATTGTATCATGCTTCTTCATCCACTTCTCTGTCCAGTTCAAGTGTGGCAGGTAATGTTGCGCCACATATAGGTTGTGTTTTGAGTGTCATTGAACCTCCGAGAAACCCAATTAACTATCTTGCACAAACATCAATCTATCCACCAAACTACACCTCAAACTCTTACATTCCACCACAACCTCAAATGTCTACCACATGTTACACATCTAACACACCTCAACAACAACCATATGTTCCTACAACAACACAAGATTCTTCAAGCCAATGTCCGGTCGTGTTGGAAACTTCCAACATGAATAATGTCACAGTAGAAGTTGCTCAGCAACACATTGCGTTGGTTTCAACAATGGTTGCATCTTATAACGGACTTGCGGCAAGTCAAATCGGGAATAATAATCTGACTAATGAAGATTATGCCCAAATTGATAAGGAGGAGATGGAGTTAATTGATATTCAATGGGCGTTCGCTAGTGTGATGAGAAGGGCGACATAGTTTATTGAGAAAACCGGTAGAACTGATTTGGCAACCTCACCGAATACCACATATGGCTTTAACAAAGCCAAAGTTACATGTTTCAATTGTGGTGGTAGAGGTCACTTTAAAAGAGAATGCACAAAACCGATGCAGCAACGTAACAAGAATCCTTTTAACTCTAACTATCAAAATCGCCAATCACAAAATCAGGTAACCTACCACAGCCAAAACAACAACACCTATCCACAACAAAACAATTTCCAAAACCGACAAAACACCTCACAAAATATCTCTACTAGACAAACAACTACACCCAATCAAACATAAACTTAAACTCAAACTCCAAATAACCCAACCAGAACCATTATTCCTATTTCTACACGAAACAGCCAAACACTAACTGAAACTCAAAATTAGGCTTTGGTGATATAGAAGGATGAGGGTTATGACTGGACGGGAATGCAATGGGGAGTTGAGGAGATTACCACTGGGAATGTAGCATGTTTTGCTAATGAGATGGATATAGAGGAGCCGGTGATAGTTGAAGATGTTTTGGATTCTGAGAAGGTGTCTGAGGTGGTGATTGAAGAGATAGTCGATGATACTCAGGTTTCTGTTGCTGAGGAGGTTGAAGAGCTTACTGATGAGAAGGTTTCAGGAATTGTTATTGATTCTGTTACTGAAGTTCCTGATGAACCTGAATCTGTTTATTCCGATTCTGAGAGTGAAGCTGATTCAGAAGCAAGTGTGAATTCGTTAGATGGTGATATTGATCAGCTACTAGCCGAAGCAGATTTTCTGATGACCAGGAAATCATGTATTGTTTGTGACGCCTTCACAAAGATTGACTACTCGAAGTTCTTTGCTGGGAAGGAGGCTCATTTCGCGTTGATGGCTATGACTGATGCACCAAAACCGGTAAGTTCTGAATCTACTATTGACATGAATAGTGATAAATATTGTGGTACTTGCGATAGATTGACTGAGGAAAACAAGCAACTCAGGGTTAACCTTGAGAGTGCTAAAATCAACATTCAATCTCATCATAAGGATTCACATGAATTCAACAAAACACTTGAAGGGTACAAAAAGGACATTTCTGAATTAAAGAAAACCCTTGCTTTAAAACAACTTGCCATTAACAATTACATTAATGAGCTTGAAAACACAAAATTAGAAATGGCAACTGTCAAGTGTTTTGCTGAGAAGGTCAATAAGAAGTTAGAAAGCTATAAACACATAGCTTATGTTGTTGACCACATCATTGAAGAACCATCATAGTCCGGTAGTGTAAACTACAAATCTGTTCCTTCTCCAGTGTTGTTCGAGAACCATAACTTCAGTACAGTAACACCAGAGAGTTTAGTTAAATCGGACTCCACATCAGATAATGAATCTAATACTTAAAGTATTGGAGATCATCATTTTGATGTGAGACCGATACTCGGACTGAATGATGAGGGAGTAGTGGCAGTGACTGATGATTCAGACACTAAATATGAGAAATCTAAAGAAGGTAGTGATGTTCCTTTGGAAAATCACATCATTAATAATGAACCAGTTTCACCTTTTCACTTTTCTCATCCTCGGGCTAATGCACACAGAAAGAATCAATCAGTTATTAACAATATGAAAACGATTGAGAAAAATGATTCAGTTGACAAACCCGTCAATGTTTTCTATCGGATGGAAGGATCCGATAAGATCATCTTTGACGAGGTGTATCCAATAAAATTAGCAAACTATTCAAAGATTGACAAAATCTGACAGGAAAGAATAATATGGTTTCCTAAACACGAAAGGACCAATTACATTCCTCCTGAACTTTTGAAGAAATTGCATTGTGATACTCCCAAAGAACCAAAAGTTCATGTCAAAGAAAAGGCAAATGCATTTTTCGAGCCGGCTTACTCAATGGACCCAGCTCCAATGAGTTTAAGATGTAGATGTGTTGATGATCAATTTCCAATCTTCATATGCTAAGCCAGGAGCTAAAAATGTTTTTGAAGAATAATACCGTGCGTGTTACAAATGCGGGGAGAGAGGGCATTTACTTGCTCACGGTCCGTTTATGCGACACAAAAGGCACGAAGTTTAGCACAAGCAGCCTTATCAAAGTACAGTTGATAATCATAGATATCCATAACGACACTTTATCCCCTCAAAGACCACCATTTTATAATCAAAGTTGATATTTTAAAAAGAGGGAAAGTCGTCAGTTTGTCTATGATCATCAAAACAAGATTGCTATGGAGAAACACCTTAAGAAACCAGTGGTGAACTCAACTAATGACAAACAAAAGGTTTTTCTTAAACCTGCTGTTAAGTCAAAAGTTGGACCTGTTTCTGTTAAGTCAGAAAAGGTAACTAAGAAAGTTTCTTTTAAGAACGATACAAATAAACCTGCTGAGACAGAAAATTCTCAAATTAGGATTCTTAAACGTTCTGAACAATCTTGGTCACCAGTGAGTTCTCCAGGTGCTTCTACCTCAACTGCAAATGTAAAAACTCAAGACGAAAAAGGTTTGAATGATCATAAAAAGGTCGATTCTAAACCAAAAGTTGTTGAAAAGGAATCTTTGAAGATTAATGTTCAAAGATGTTGATGCATGTTTTGCGACTAATGCTTTTGGATTGTAAATACAAAGTTATTTTGTGAAGTCGTGGGGGCGAACGTGGATATTCAAGAGGTCGAATGTAGAAGTGAAGGTCGAAGGTGGAGAGAATACGGGCGAATGTAGAAGACTGATACATGTGTGCTGATTCGAACCTTGGTCAGGGGCGAAGGTGCACATTCGACCTTTACGGGGGGGGGGGGGGGGGGGGAGAATGTGCAGCCTATATAAACTGAAATTTTTGTTTTAAGATTAACTTTTGGTCATTTGTGTCTTGTGTTTTTCCTGAATATTCTCTCTAGGTTCTAAGCCTTCTGTGATTGTCTTATTAACTTGTAAATCGTGTTGTAGAGATCTATTTCAAGTTAATTAATGAAAATGTCGATTGAAAAGGTGAATTTGCTTGCTTGATTCTATTACTATCATTTTGTCACTGATCAAGGGATTCCGCACTTGGATTAGTTGACTTGTATGATCAACTAAACTTATTTTTGTCAAAACGATCCTCCACAAAGTTGTATCAGAGCCTATACGGATCATACAACTACAAATTGATAGTTTTTGAACTGATTTTGACCCAAAATTGATCAAAAATTTTCTGTTTTGAATGAAAAATGAGTTTTGATGAAAATTGATTGATTCGGATTAGATTTTACGGATAAAATCAAGATTTCTATTCATTAAAGTTGTTCCAAATCAAAACCGAAGCAAAACCTACAAAACATTAGCAAAATTCATCAACTTTTGAAAAATTGGGATCAAAATAACTAATTTTCAAAGAATAACCATTTTTCAAATTGGTCGGGTCGAACCTAGGAGAGAAGGGTCGAACGTGTAGTGTTTTTAGGCTGAACCTAGCGTTTTCAGGTCGAAAGTGATTATTTTAGGTCGAACCAAGAAGTTGTGTGTGTTGGGTTTGTACATTCGACCAGTATTGGTACATTCCACCGTACGGGAGGTCGAACGTGGATTGAAAGTTGTCGAACGTGAGTTAGAGGGTTACATTTTCTACATTCGGGTCAGTATCAAGGGGCGAATCTGGGAGTTTTCCACATTCGAACCCCCGATTGTGAAAAAGGGTCGAACGTAGAGTCTGTTTGAAAATTTTTCTAAGTGTTTCGCATTTTGAACTTCATAGACGTTGTGTGGTGATTTCCATCAACACCTAGGCTTAATACTACACAGCAACAACACATTACCATGGATCCCTGGGCTGTAGCTGCACAATAGATGAATACTCAACCATCTCAGCCGATCAATTACCTCGGGATGAGTAGTTTGATTCCACAGACTGTTGCTCAATCTACATAGTAACCCATGAATGATTATTGGGGAGTTGCAGCAGCAGCGGTACACTCTCAAACTACAAATGCTATTTCTACTCTAATAAATGATTTGTAACATTTCGCATTTATACTTGTACGTTACATTTTTATCATGAATAAAAAACGTCAAGGTTTAGTATTATTATTCGCATTTTATTGTTATTGTGTGTCACACCACGCCAATGGCGGAAACACGTGGCGCGACGCTCGAAAGCATATCAAAGTCAAGATTAACACAAACTATATTTAATTAGAAAAGATCATTATATTAAGATGTCGGGAAGGAGTACCTGGTTTCAAACATTACTTAAAACCACAAACATTAAGTTTTAAAGTGGGGTGTTTCCGTTTATGTCCCAACCCGAAGGTAACAATAGATGAAAACCCCCAACCATTGTCCGACATCCCAAATTCCACCGTACTAGCCGCATACCTGTTCAGCACTTAGTTACCTGAAAGATATGTTTAAAAAGACGTCAATATATAAAATATTGGTGAGTTCACAGGTTTTAGTTTCGTAAATACGACATTTTTACATCCTGTGCAAATCCAGCACATTTTTACATCCTGTGCAAATCCAGCACATTTTTTATATCCTGTGCAAATCCAGCACATTTTTATATCCTGTGCAAATCCAGCACATTTCGTGGCCTTTGTATGGAGTAACTAGCTCCTACAAATTATGATGATGAGCAATCCCCTGAGTCCCATAACCAAACCAAGACTAATAAATATGCCCCGCTCCAAGTCGTTTCTCGGAACCCAACGACTTAAGTTCAGAATACGTGCACCCCAGGCATACGCCGATGCATAATCGACGCTATCGATTAGGGGTGGGCCTTGTCAGGCACCAATAGTACTATCCAAATATTCCTTCAGTTTCATTTACCTGAATTAATGGTTACAGTAGCGAGGACCCAACCCCGAGTGGCGACCAAAAACTCAAGTACTCATCATGCCACTTACCACATTTTAACCTTTGAAAACATTTCAATATGTGATAACTTTTGACAAACATATCTTTCCCCCAGTTAAAACAGTAAAATGGGGCCGTGAAACTCACCTTAATTTCCATGCTTAGCTAGCAAATAAAGCCCAAAGCTTTGACCGACTTCCTCGTGCCCTAATTACCAATAATGGACACCTTAAAGTCTATCATATATGAACCTAGCTTAATTTCCGGTTAAAAGATAGTTTATTCAACTATCCTGACTCGTGTGTAGTAACCCGAGTCTTTAAGTGTTTTAACTCGACGAACCGATCGTGACTTATCATAGCTCCTGTGTTCACATACGAAATAGTACCCAAGTCGCGCACTTGTTACTATTCGTGTGCAAACTATGTCGGACTAATATCACGAATCGTATAACTCATCCCGAGCCATAGCTTGTCTCGTAAATCGGATAAATGTAATCGTCTTGTATAGTTATTTTCGGGAAATATACCTTGCTGAAATATAATATAGTTATTAAAATCCTTTTTAATAACATTCGTTATTTCTTTTCCCGAATCCGAGTATCTTACAAATCTCAAGACTTTGCTTTTTATAAAAAGGTTTTCCAAATAAATCCGAACGTTTATACATCTTTTAATCCGAACAACAAACATACTTTAGTTACCAAGTAACCTTTAAAAAAACTCGTCAATCCTTGACGCTTGGTAGCAAAAGAATATATATTTGTTTGAAATATTTCTCGGAATGGACTATTATTGTTACAAATAATATTTGTCAAAACGTCGTGATTGTACATGACTACATTTGTCAAGCGCTTGGAAAGTTATTTATAAGAACGAACAATAAAGTCACACTTGTCGCGCTTCGGATTTATAAAAATTTCGGCAGAGTTTCCTCTGTTTTTGGTATAAACCAGACAACACAAGTTGTCTACAAATTCCCAAAATCAACTCCTAACAAAGACGACATTATATTTATCCGCATTCTAATCCGCGAGATTTTATACGTTGTGACTATTTATATAAATCATCCTGTTTATATAAATATATATATATATACGTATAGTCCATCAATTTAGTCCAACAACCACGCAAGTCACGACTAATACACAAATATTAGCTCATAATGCTTTTCGTTAATATTTTTATCGGTTCGTTAGCGAGTTAATCGTTCATATTTATATATTTTAGAAATATATGTGTAAATAATAATATAACGAAATAATTGCTAGTTAATTATACCGTAACGCTTGACCAAAGTTTACTGAGTTGACCGGGTTGACCAACCCGAATCTGACCGGATCTACCCGAGAGCACCACACTTGACCCACGACTAGAACTTGAAGACGGCACGCAAACCGAGCCAGATCTGAATCTGACCCGGAAGCATAATCTTGACCCGAGCCCCGAGTCCCGAACCCAAAACTGACCGGACCCGAACCGCCGGACGCCACCATCGTGGCCGGACCACCGGTGCCGTGGCCGGACCACCACTGCCGTGGCCGGACCACCACCACCGTGGCCGGACCACCAAAACCTCCGTTCTGAATACTTGCGCGCCATCGGGACCCAACCAAACCCATTCCAGCCCCTCCTGAACTCGCAAATAGCCGGAAACAACTCGCCGGAATATGGCCGGAGAACGAAATTTCGCGAAAACTTGTGAGGAGTCCCCCAAAGACCCGATCTAAACGTTTGTACAAAGAAAACTCGAAAACGAGCTTACCGGAAAAGTCGCCGGAATGGTACCAACGTTCAAACCGCTTCGTTTTAGGGAAAACGGCCTTCACCATCGCGTTCGGGGCGTTGAAATTAGTGGGGGTGAGGGTATCACGCGCCGGAAAAAGTCGCCGGAGGGTCGCCGGAAAGTCGCCGGAAACTCGCCGGAAAGTCGCCGGAAACTCGCCGGAAAAACTTGCCGGAAGGTCGCCGGAAAAACTCGCCGGAAGGTCGCCGGAAACTCGCCGGAAAAAGTCGCCGGACGGCCGCCGGAAGCCGCCGGACCGCCGCCGGAATGCTGCCGGAATGCTGCCGGAATGCTGCCGGAATTTCTACAGAGAGAGAGAGAGTTGAGAGAGTTTGGTTTTTAGAGAGAGGAAGTGATGTGAGAAATGAGAAGAATTGGGAGGTTATGGGCTTATATAGGTGGGCTTTTGGATTGGGCTTCAAGCCCAACGTCGCGTACCAACTACTCCGTTTTAGCCCGTTATCGTTCCTGGACCCGGTTTTTGTTCGTAGTCATAAATAACACCAGACCGAGCAATTAAATAATTATTCCGGAAGTTCGGTAACGGTTAAAGCCACGCGTTTCGACGTTCGAATCCCATGCCCGTTCCTCTCCGCGTTCTCCAAAACGCTGCGTTTTTGGCCGTTTACCACGCCGTTTTCACATCCGTTCGCATCGATAGTAAATACGTGTCGTATTTTCATAGTATAAGTTTATGTTATTCCAGTTTGACAAATTTTTGCTGATGTCAGTTCGTTACGTTAAACACGCGAAGTCTTTCTTTAAAGGCATCAAGACTTCAACGAACTTTCAAAAGGACATCGTAGGACTCATATTAGCTCAACTAACCATAATTAACCTTAAACCATGTTAATTATTTCTAAAACATGATTAGAATCACGTTAATCGTTGTACGAAATTTGCCGGTTGTCACATTCTCCCCCCGTTAAGAGAATTCCGTCCCGGAATTCAGTTCAAGTCATCCGATACATTAGTATCCTTGAACAGGGCGGGATGTTTGCAACTCACACGATTACCCCTTTTCTTCGTGAACTCCAGTTCACGCTTAGCGTCCTAACGAACACAATGTCATGAGTCGGCTACGGCCGAGCTCTTGGGTATCGCAATCCGGCACAAATATCGGTTTTCCCGAAATAGTAGAGCTTTGCGTCAACCTGAATCCTGTCGGTTGAGGAATTGACAATGCTTCCTCAAGCCAGACCTGCGGGATTCGTCAAGAGTCCCACTAAGCTCTTGCGATAGTTCGAGCTTGTTCGTTGCAAGGCCAATTTTAACTGACATATCCGAGTCACTGGAGTACTAAGCGAAGTCGCTCCATTACCGTTTTCGTGCTTAACAACACCCTTTCAGCGTATAACACTCAGCAAAGTCCTATACCGATTTGAAGTTCCTAAGGCTAACTCTTTGTTAGCACAACTTCCCGATCGGTTTGGCCACTTATTCAAGAAGATTTGAATCTACCTGATTCGTTGGTCACCTCTTGAACTCACGCCAGATCATGTGTATATCTCTATCTGTCATTCAATGTACTAGAGACGTACACGTATGCACTCCAGAGGACTTCGAGCAGTACACCCCGAACACTAGGGTGATGATTCCTATCACATAGGAAATTCTGGCGATGAAGTACACGAATTTGATTTGCCACCGACACTAATCGTATCACACAGGACACTTCCGTCTAGGACAGTAATTCACTCGTTCGAGAATGGTAATCCATACTCATCTCAAATTGAGTATCCCAGACTTGCGTTCAAGGTTCGGCGAACCCTGAGGTAGGATAACTGCTAAAGTTCGATATTGTGAAAGTTGACACCTAGTGCCTAGCCACAACTCTCCAAGAGTATAGGTGGCTATCCGTATGCCTCATATTATAACCACAAGCGAGTATGGGATGAGAAGGTTCCAAACAGCAATCGATCATTACACGTGTCTCATCACAGCCACCGAACACCTCAGGCGACAGGACCATTAGGTTCGCTCGTTCGAATTTCACTAATCGGGTGATCTTACCAGATCACAAAGCAGTCGACATCCCCGAGGACGCTCCAGGTTGTTTATAGTAGCGGATGGTAATCCTGTGTCCTCACATGGACTGAAATCCACTATGCACCCACTTACAACCTTTCGCATGAGCGATTATGGTTAGTGGTACTAGGACGCCTAATATGGACTGATGGAGGTCGAAAGTTTTTGCGTCACTTCCACCCCTCAGTTCCCCAGGCAGTAGACAGTGTATATCCAACATACAGCCGTACAATTCCACAATACGTGAGGATTTAAGCCGACTAAAACACAAATGTCTAGAGGCTCACATCACCTCATCACATTGGTCAACATAGGATTGATGTACACGAACCATCATAATATGGTTGCCGTAATAAACAGAGGATAGGGTCTCGACAACATCTCAACACGTTGGCTTTTCTCGAGACGGTAAGCAGAGCATTGGTAACTACTCAAGACAAGGGTACCCAGTGCTTGTCCTGCTATAGGTGCCTCACGAGCACTGGTGTCCTATCGTTATTAGCAACCTAGTAAGTCAATTCTGAACAACACAGGACACACGCCCTTAAATTGACTTTCAGATCCTATGCAGAGGTCTGAGTGAAAGGAGTCCTGACCCGGAATCCTCACTCGTCGAATATTCCATCTTCTGGAATCTTTCGAGGTAAGAGGTGAAATTGAGTCATAGATGAATGCATCTGGCATAGATCTCACGTTTGGGCTTGACGGCTTCATGCGCCAAAATCGTTACTTAAAACAACAAACGACCGAGATCGCCCTACAAGAAGTAGTCTTGAGCCTTCCAATAAGGCATCCCATTCAACGACTCAGGTAGTCACACGCATAGGTGCAACATGTAAGCTTTCGTGCTCATCTTGATTAGTCATGGACTAAACGCACTAACTAGGCAGCTCACATTACTATGGTGTCTCCAACAGCGTTTGCCAAGGACAGGGGATTTGGCTCTAGTGCGAGCAATGCTACTGTAAAATAACTGGGAACACCCATATCGACCCAAGGTCGAAAGGGTTCCACAATCCCAAGAATCTGCGTAACGGCACCAAGACAAGATAAACCTACTATCAGAGAATAACAACATTACTCGAACGGTTGAGTCGATCACCCATCTCAACACGGTAGGGTGGTACCCCTGTATAATAGACAAGGTTATACGTCCTTCAGGATTCAGAGTTTCATAAACCCCAGAATCCTGTACCAGGAGCTCCACCAATGCACACGCCATGGGTGGGTCCACAATGGTATTTCCATAATCGTCAGCACGACACGTCGGCAG
Organism: Ambrosia trifida; assembly: GCA_028751855.1. Taxonomy (NCBI): domain Eukaryota; kingdom Viridiplantae; phylum Streptophyta; class Magnoliopsida; order Asterales; family Asteraceae; genus Ambrosia; species Ambrosia trifida. The sequence continues at coordinate 65,046,277 of CM054127.1, forward strand.
GTATGACGTCAAACAAACCCACTGGGATGAGCAATAATAAATTGAGTCTTTCAACTCCTACTAGCCCAAAGGTATGGGTCATAATATCGCTCACATTTACTCGATACCTTCAAGTTCGAGATGTATTCAAAATCCCTTAATCGCAAAGACGAGGCTCACCCCGTCATGTCTGGATCATGGGATTTTCTTCCGACATGATTCGAAAGTGGTTAGCCGACCAAAATGCACGTAAAAGGTTAAGGCTGGACATGGCGTCACGGATGCCTTAGATCTTGAAGAGGTAATGCTCACGAAACTCGCGAGCATATAAAGAAGTCGACACATGATTCGGTCAATTACTGAAACTACCACGAGATTCGAGCTTTAGAGAGATACATGTGCTAATACTAGGAGTAGAGTGTCTTATTATGACTTCCCGAAAGTCCGTTGGACACCCGAAACCCTACATTATCGATGGCATCACTACACACCCATTCAGCAACATAACAACGGTTACGTGGGTGTGGGGTAATGTCTTTTATCCCAAGGGAACCAAGAGTGAATCAAACGACAAGTTATCACATCATCAAGTCAATCCAACAATCGTAGCAATACGTTCACGGTGCAATACGATAGTAGAAATAACATGACATGACAACAACACATCCACGAACACATCAACCAGGGAACACCGCACTGGAACAACACGTCGACGAAGAAACATGACAACAAGGCAACACCGCAACATGGACCGCATGACACAGCAAAATACGACAACAGGAATGCACCGTCGACAGCGAAACGCAACCGCATGGATATGCAGTCGGCAAAACTGTGCAACTACAAGGATGCACAATCGTTGGGGGTAACACCACAACATGAATTCACGACAGCGGGATGACACGCAACCTAGCGAGTCCACTATACATAACTATAAGAAGCTCCATTACGGTGAGCACGCACCCCGGTGCGTTTCAGCTCACTTATGGTGATAGAATCCTTATTCGTATCCTCAGCCACAAACCTATACTCCATAGGCTCATTAGTAGGAACGATTGGATCACCAAAGGCATCCGCCTTCATAACAGGAATGGGAACAATGGGTTCCACCTAATTTAGTAGACTTATTAGGCCGATATCGTTCCTAGGGAGAATGACTGTATACTCGATATAAGTCACTCGAATAATAGCAACTGTAGCATTGACAGACTTAACCCAAGCTTGAGAACCATTCTTGGCAGGATCCAGGGAATGATAACGAGCGGTTCAACGAAAACCTCAAAGAAAATGGAGTTAACAGCAACGAACTCCATCGTGACACAACCATGGTCATAGCGGCTTGGCAAGGGTCTTATAGACGTCCATGTCAATGACAGTGATCTTAGTAGGAGCCTTCGAAACAACAGCAACATCAAACTTGACAAAAACCCTAGAAACATCCTCAACACACTCAGTATGAGCTACCCTCTCAGCAACGATGACATGATTCGCTTGGGCCATAGAACAATTACAACAGGAGCAACATCAGGCTCGGTGGGAGCCTTAGACTCACCGTAGTTATTAGAATTGTGGTAATTAGCATCCATAGGACCTAGAAACCAATCTATACCTTTTCCAATGTCACCATATTGGTCACAACGAGAATAGTAGAGGTAGAAGGATCATAATTTATCGAGACACCACGATAAAATAAAAACGATACAGACTCCGGCAATTCAGCCGAGTCATCCTTCTCCTTAGGGTCCTCTTGCATGTTATTTGACCCTAGCACCGATAGTCATCAACGGAAATGCCTCTCCGCCACCTAAGCGAGGCCAGTGAACTTTCTTCCTGATAAGCCACGCAGTGAGAGTATCGAAATACGACAAGAGATTAGACAAGTCACATTGTCCATGACGAATGGATCTCGCAACCTTAGTTTATAAAACACCGTGACAAAGGGACGCAACGTCTCTATATCTATGGGGATTGATGGAAAACACTTCGCATCAATTGCCACCCCAAATAAACAACCAGTCTCGTCGTCCTGACGAGGGTAGTAGACGTTCAATATTGCAACATGAGCAATGGAATTGCTGTCCCATGGGTAAATTTAGTTGACAGAATAACGTGACCACTTCCAGTAGTCCGTTATTTGATTTTCGAGGGGAATTTCGATGTCAGCCAGAGCGTTCCGTGACACTTGACAATTTCGAGTCACACGCTTTACGATTTCGGCTCCCGAAATGTGGTTTCACTCCCCGAGTATTATGACGGATTCAGACGCAAAACGCACGTCGTGATCCTATATTCAATATATATGTATGTCTCCATATATATTAACTGACTTGGGTAAAATTATCTCCGACTCGACTCACTTTACCATATAACTACTTTCCCATTAAGTAGTCATACTAGGATCTTGTCAGTCGAGATTTCATTTTTCCCGTAATCGACTCGACTCACCTTTCCATATATTTATTTTCCCATTAAATAAATATACTAGGATCTTGTCGATTTGACATTTCGTTTTACCACCATCGACTCGACTCACTTTACCGTATAATTATTTTCCCACTAAATAATTATACTAGGATCTTGTCGACTCGACACTACATTTTACAATCATCGACTCGACTCACTTTACCGTATAATTATTTTCCCATTAAATAATTATACTAGGGTCTTGTCGATTCGACATTGTATTTTACGACCATCGACTCGACTCACTTTACCGTATAATTATTTTCCCATTAAATAATTATACTAGGGTCTTGTCGATTCGACGTTGTATTTTACGACCATCGACTCGACTCACTTTACCGTATAATTATTTTCCCATTAAATAATTATACTAGGGTCTTGTCGGTCGATATTTCGTTTTCGGCACCCGACCCGGCTCACTTTACCATATATTTATTTTCCCATCAAATAAATATGCTAGGATCTTGCCGATCGAGAATTCATTTTCAACACCCGACTCGGCTCACTTTACCATATATTTATTTTCCCATTTAAATAAATATACTAGGATCTTGCCGATCGATATTTGGTCTTCAACACCCGACTCGGCTCACTTTACCATATATTTATTTTCCCATTTAAATAAATATACTATGATCTTGCCGATTCGACATTGTTGATTTAGACGCGGGCTATCATGCCTTCTAGATAAAGATGATCAAGTCTATTAACTCAGCAAGGACGATTCTGCCCTCCAATGGGGGAAGGAACGCCTGACCCTCGAAGACAACTTGGGCATGTGCTAGATCAAGAATGACTTACTCCCAGTAATACTACAGCAGCACACGGGCCACTAGTCTCAATACTGATCCACACAGGGTCCTGTGCTCAAAACGCGCTGGTTTCGCAAGGACGCACCCTTGGTCTTCACTGCTTTTCAAGCTTAGCATTCCACGCATCGTACCATGCATTCATCTCTTCGGTAGGCAGTGCATCCTCGTATGTCCGCTCCATCGAAGAACTTCGTGCGGAGGCATTAAACTCCTATACAAGGAAGTTTTCGTCTCCTGTCCTTATCCGATGCGAGGGTTTACGTCAGATTACTCATATGAAGTAGACGTCCGAGCTCTTCCGTGTTCGTACCTTAGAGGTAATGCTGAAGAAAGCTCATTCAGTTTGCGAGGATCAAAATCAAGGGATATCAACAAGACTTCCCTTTTAGCCCGTTGGCCAATCAAAAGCTAAGACTGACCCTACAGTACAAGAATAGACAAGGCAAGGAGTGATCACCAACCCCAGCCCTAGCGCCCACCTAGGTTACCGTGCACCACAAGTTATTATTACGTGTGCACCCGCAATGATAATCGGTGTTGCCAGGTAATTTTGGTGCCCGCTAGTTCCGAGCTTCCTGATCCAAAACAAGGATTTCGCAAATAAAGAACCTAGACTAGCTTTGCCTTCCCATCATCAGCAACACGACAACGTCCACTAGCACGATAAAGGTTAGCCCTTCCGATCATCCCGTCCGCAGGTAAGCGGGTGAGTTCGTCGTAGACCACCGCTTGTCCTTCCCGCTTGTCGATGTCGGTAACCGATGCAAAAGTGCGGACTAAAGTGAAGTGTGAGACGATATCCTTACAGGCAAGCTATCTGTACTACTTATATGCATCAACTAGCACTAGTTAGAAAATCGGATCTCTACACAATTTAAACCTTCATATCCATATTTTCTAACATTTTATATATTGACACACATGGCTAGTCGGTCGGAATTTCCCCTTGTACACTCCATGTACCATTTTCTTTCTTTTCTAAAATATTTCGTTGTGTTTTATTTTTGAAAACTTCGTTTTCGAGCCAAAACCGGTTATAGTCTAGATTTTTCAAAAATACTAGTTCGCTATAACCTTGGCTCTGATACCACTTCTGTCACACCACGCCAATGGCGGAAACACGTGGCGCGACGCTCGAAAGCATATCAAAGTCAAGATTAACACAAACTATATTTAATTAGAAAAGATCATTATATTAAGATGTCGGGAAGGAGTACCTGGTTTCAAACATTACTTAAAACCACAAACATTAAGTTTTAAAGTGGGGTGTTTCCGTTTATGTCCCAACCCGAAGGTAACAATAGATGAAAACCCCCAACCATTGTCCGACATCCCAAATTCCACCGTACTAGCCGCATACCTGTTCAGCACTTAGTTACCTGAAAGATATGTTTAAAAAGACGTCAATATATAAAATATTGGTGAGTTCACAGGTTTTAGTTTCGTAAATACGACATTTTTACATCCTGTGCAAATCCAGCACATTCTTACATCCTGTGCAAATCCAGCACATTTTTTATATCCTGTGCAAATCCAGCACATTTTTATATCCTGTGCAAATCCAGCACATTTCGTGGCCTTTGTATGGAGTAGCTAGCTCCTACAAATTATGATGATGAGCAATCCCCTGAGTCCCATAACCAAACCAAGACTAATAAATATGCCCCGCTCCAAGTCGTTTCTCGGAACCCAACGACTTAAGTTCAGAATACGTGCACCCCAGGCATACGCCGATGCATAATCGACGCTATCGATTAGGGGTGGGCCTTGTCAGGCACCAATAGTACTATCCAAATATTCCTTCAGTTTCATTTACCTGAATTAATGGTTACAGTAGCGAGGACCCAACCCCGAGTGGCGACCAAAAACTCAAGTACTCATCATGCCACTTACCACATTTTAACCTTTGAAAACATTTCAATATGTGATAACTTTTGACAAACATATCTTTCCCCCAGTTAAAACAGTAAAATGGGGCCGTGAAACTCACCTTAATTTCCATGCTTAGCTAGCAAATAAAGCCCAAAGCTTTGACCGACTTCCTCGTGCCCTAATTACCAATAATGGACACCTTAAAGTCTATCATATATGAACCTAGCTTAATTTCCGGTTAAAAGATAGTTTATTCAACTATCCTGACTCGTGTGTAGTAACCCGAGTCTTTAAGTGTTTTAACTCGACGAACCGATCGTGACTTATCATAGCTCCTGTGTTCACATACGAAATAGTACCCAAGTCGCGCACTTGTTACTATTCGTGTGCAAACTATGTCGGACTAATATCACGAATCGTATAACTCATCCCGAGCCATAGCTTGTCTCGTAAATCGGATAAATGTAATCGTCTTGTATAGTTATTTTCGGGAAATATACCTTGCTGAAATATAATATAGTTATTAAAATCCTTTTTAATAACATTCGTTATTTCTTTTCCCGAATCCGAGTATCTTACAAATCTCAAGACTTTGCTTTTTATAAAAAGGTTTTCCAAATAAATCCGAACGTTTATACATCTTTTAATCCGAACAACAAACATACTTTAGTTACCAAGTAACCTTTAAAAAAACTCGTCAATCCTTGACGCTTGGTAGCAAAAGAATATATATTTGTTTGAAATATTTCTCGGAATGGACTATTATTGTTACAAATAATATTTGTCAAAACGTCGTGATTGTACATGACTACATTTGTCAAGCGCTTGGAAAGTTATTTATAAGAACGAACAATAAAGTCACACTTGTCGCGCTTCGGATTTATAAAAATTTCGGCAGAGTTTCCTCTGTTTTTGGTATAAACCAGACAACACAAGTTGTCTACAAATTCCCAAAATCAACTCCTAACAAAGACGACATTATATTTATCCGCATTCTAATCCGCGAGATTTTATACGTTGTGACTATTTATATAAATCATCCTGTTTATATAAATATATATATACGTATAGTCCATCAATTTAGTCCAACAACCACGCAAGTCACGACTAATACACAAATATTAGCTCATAATGCTTTTCGTTAATATTTTTATCGGTTCGTTAGCGAGTTAATCGTTCATATTTATATATTTTAGAAATATATGTGTAAATAATAATATAACGAAATAATTGCTAGTTAATTATACCGTAACGCTTGACCAAAGTTTACTGAGTTGACCGGGTTGACCAACCCGAATCTGACCGGATCTACCCGAGAGCACCACACTTGACCCACGACTAGAACTTGAAGACGGCACGCAAACCGAGCCAGATCTGAATCTGACCCGGAAGCATAATCTTGACCCGAGCCCCGAGTCCCGAACCCAAAACTGACCGGACCCGAACCGCCGGACGCCACCATCGTGGCCGGACCACCGGTGCCGTGGCCGGACCACCACTGCCGTGGCCGGACCACCACCACCGTGGCCGGACCACCAAAACCTCCGTTCTGAATACTTGCGCGCCATCGGGACCCAACCAAACCCATTCCAGCCCCTCCTGAACTCGCAAATAGCCGGAAACAACTCGCCGGAATATGGCCGGAGAACGAAATTTCGCGAAAACTTGTGAGGAGTCCCCCAAAGACCCGATCTAAACGTTTGTACAAAGAAAACTCGAAAACGAGCTTACCGGAAAAGTCGCCGGAATGGTACCAACGTTCAAACCGCTTCGTTTTAGGGAAAACGGCCTTCACCATCGCGTTCGGGGCGTCGAAATTAATGGGGGTGGGGGTATCACGCGCCGGAAAAAGTCGCCGGAGGGTCGCCGGAAAGTCGCCGGAAACTCGCCGGAAAGTCGCCGGAAACTCGCCGGAAAAACTTGCCGGAAGGTCGCCGGAAAAACTCGCCGGAAGGTCGCCGGAAACTCGCCGGAAAGTCGCCGGAAAAAGTCGCCGGACGGCCGCCGGAAGCCGCCGGACCGCCGCCGGAATGCTGCCGGAATGCTGCCGGAATTTCTAGAGAGAGAGAGAGTTGAGAGAGTTTGGTTTTTAGAGAGAGGAAGTGATGTGAGAAATGAGAAGAATTGGGAGGTTATGGGCTTATATAGGTGGGCTTTTGGATTGGGCTTCAAGCCCAACGTCGCGTACCAACTACTCCGTTTTAGCCCGTTATCGTTCCTGGACCCGGTTTTTGTTCGTAGTCATAAATAACACCAGACCGAGCAATTAAATAATTATTCCGGAAGTTCGGTAACGGTTAAAGCCACGCGTTTCGACGTTCGAATCCCATGCCCGTTCCTCTCCGCGTTCTCCAAAACGCTGCGTTTTTGGCCGTTTACCACGCCGTTTTCACATCCGTTCGCATCGATAGTAAATACGTGTCGTATTTTCATAGTATAAGTTTATGTTATTTCAGTTTGACAAATTTTTGCTGATGTCAGTTCGTTACGTTAAACACGCGAAGTCTTTCTTTAAAGGCATCAAGACTTCAACGAACTTTCAAAAGGACATCGTAGGACTCATATTAGCTCAACTAACCATAATTAACCTTAAACCATGTTAATTATTTCTAAAACATGATTAGAATCACGTTAATCGTTGTACGAAATTTGCCGGTTGTCACATTGTGGCATTTTGGGAACCCTAATACTATATTAATTATATATAATATACTTAAATATATATAATATATGTCAAAAAAATAATAGCTTGGGCCGGGACTCGAACCCGCGACCCAAGCCGGCCATATGCACACAACGTTTTTACCATCTGCTCCACACCTGCTTCTTGTTTTAAAACCAACTCGTATTAATTATATCACACGATTGATTCTCCACAGTTGACTTGGAAAGTCAACTGTGGAATCCATCTACCATAATTAACAATTTTAGACGCGTAATTGATCCAAGATAGGAATGATTTCGTGATTTCAGGCCATCTACAAGTCAACACACGATCAATTGCCATTTAAATCATTCCATTTGTGCTCGTGTACACGTCACACAATAATATCAAGGTCAAACCTTCCAATTCATCGATCCAGACCATTACCCTATAAATTGGACACTCCTGGACGATCACAACTAGCCAATCAATCTTTCTCAACCCCCAATTCCTCTTATTAATCTTCTGTTCTTGAATTTTGATCGCATTTTGACTTTAAGCCTTGACCGATCGTTCGTGTTCATAATGTGTTTGTAAGTAACATTTTTTTTGTGGGATTTATTGTTTGGCATCCACACAACATTAACCCCAAGGTTAATTGGGTTAATGTTGTGTGAATTGGCCAAATGCAAAAATTAGGGTTCGAACATCGAATTGGGGAAGATAACTGTTCTCGCATATATTATATAATTTAAATGAACTGAAACCAAACACAACCACTGGTCTGAACCAAGTGGTTGTGCTTGGTGCTTTCTGAACCGGCCATGCGGGTTCAAACCATGGCAGCCGCATCAGTTTCTTTTTTTTTTTTTCTTTTTTTTGTTTAAAAACAATCAACTTTATATATATATTACTTGTATTTTATAAAATCATTTTAAAATACTAAAACACTTTTAAAAATTCTACAAAAATTATTTTGTATTAATCTGATGAAAAAATTTAACATACAATTTTTAGTTTTCAGAAATTTATTTATTTAATATATATAATAAATAAATCAAGTTTATTCTATTTAATTTATAAAATTCTATAAAAATATCAAAACAATCTTATAAATTTCCACAAAAATTATTCTGAGTTGTTATAACAATAAACTTTTCTTAAATGGTTTTTATTTCTGAAAAATCATTTATTTAATATTTTAATCAATTTTTGTTAGTTTTAATCATAATTAAATCATAATAAATTCATTTTTCAATATTTTTGGACCAAAATTTTATATAAATTATTTCTTATTGTTTGGAACAGAAATATAATTTTTAATCTAATAAATCTTTAATTTTATTATTTTTAAATATTAAAAATAAATTTTGACAATTTGAAATAAATAAATTTAATATTCTATTTTCAAGAAAATAATTTTATAAAAATTATTTTTATACCTTAAACACATTATTGTGACCATCTTAAATTCAAATTTTATTAAAAAGACTTTCATTTATTTAATTATGAAATTTCTCTTATTTATTAAAACATTTTATTATTAATCCAACAAATGTTTATCCACAAATCGAAACCCTAGAATATACTTGTAGACTAGATAGACTTAGACTTATTTGTTACCTTATACATAGGGTAATACTTGGCAATCTTTTGGGCTACACTCATACTATTTCTCAAGACTTAATACTATACTAAGGTGAGTTTACGTAACCATGTTTATGCAATTCTTCATACTTGCAACATTATACTTAAGCAATTCTACATGCATGTCTAGTTGTAAACTTTAATGCCTCATGAATTAGACAAGAACAACAGTTTCAACGAGTTTCAACATTACATAATCATTAGCTATGGCCAAGCCGGCGATACTCAATAATAGATCTATTGGATTGACAATCCCACCCGGATACGTGTACCTCCTACATAGGTAGCGTGGGTGATTGTTATCGTTCCAACATATTATTAAGGTGAACCGTGGACGACGGGATGGACCTAAACTAGTCGGAGGTTTGATTATGTCGATTCTACATATTATGCTTATTCATGTAGACTTAAACTTACGATAGACATATGAATTGCCAAACATTTATGCTTAAACTATTTGCTTGACATGACTTATGTATTCTCACCAACTTTTAGTTGACCCCCCCCCCCCCCATTTTTACAACTCAACAGGAAATAATGATGCATGAAGGCTAGAGTAATTTTCATGAGAAGACAATCTTGAAGTCTATGCTTGTTTGGTTTATGTGATGTATTAGATTTCCACTTGAAACACATTATGTATTTCCATTTTTGGATATTTGCACTTTAAATTTATTTCAATTAAAATTTTGTTACCATGTGCTACTGTATACTCATTCATACGTGACACCTCGATGTTTCCGCCACCGGTTGGGGTGTTACAGATTGGTATCAGAGCCTTGGTTATAGGGAATTGGGTTATTAGAAAATAATCTAGACTATAACCTTAGGGACTTAAACAGTACTTGCTTCTCTTACTTGTAACCCTAAATGCTACCCTAATCTTATCCCTATCCTATACCTTATATAACCCTAAGCCTACAAGTGACTACTCTTATTCGTCTGCTGCAATCCTGATCCACCATTAGATTAATAGGACAAAATCCTCAGGTTTAACCTGAAACCCCTTGAGATCTCGTCGAAGTTCTAGATTTTAATAACGAACACGTGCAATCTGGAAGGGTGAACGCCTGTATTCTGAGTCTTCTGTCTAGGCTGGCATTGCGCATATATCCCAATCAGACGAGGGACCCGGATGCCTACCTGGGAATTCTCGGGATGAGTGTTCACTTATAGGCGAAAGCATGTCTTCATATGTTATTAGAATTTGGAATCTTTGATAAGTCAACGTTTTCGTTTATTCGTTTTAATTAATGAATAAATGATTTCATTCCATATATAACCTCATTCATTTCATTGTGTCTCTTACAGATCATGCCACCACGTCGCAGCACTCGCAATAGCAATGGTGAGAACCACGAGGAAGGTGGCGACAACCATAACCATAACCACGGCGCTAACCACAACAACAACAATGGTGTCGATGCCCAACTGGCTGCGATTATTTCTCAACAAACGGCGCAGCAAATCGCGACTCTGGTTCCCAATTTACTAGCTCAAGTCATCCAGATGAACGGCAACGGGAATGGTAACGGCAACGGGAACGGTAACGGCAATGGTAATGGAAATGGAAACCACAACGGGAATGGAAATGGTCTTCCAGCCTGCACTCTCAAGCACTTTAATTCCTGTAATCCCCCAAAGTTCAGTGGAGAAGAAGGAGCTACAGGACTCCTATAGTGGTTTGAGGGTATTGAGAATACCTTCATCAACAGTGAATGCCCCGACAACTTTAAGGTTCGTTACGCCATGAGTGTTCTTCACAAACTAGCACTCACTTGGTGGAATGAAGAAAAGCGCAATCGTGGGGCTGAAGTTGCTCTTGCTATGACATGGGATCAAGTTAAGGAGGTTATGAAGGATGAGTTTTGTCCTCGCAACGAGGTTAAGAAGCTAGAAGATGAGTTCCACGCCCTTGCTCAAGATAGTGGGGAAAACCTTGCCTACAATACCCGCTTTCACGAGCTTAGCTTATTGTTGCCTCACAATGTCACTCCCCTGCCCGTAGCCATCGAGAAGTATATCGGTGGTCTACCCATGCAAATCCAGGTTACGGTGTGGGGAAGGAATCCTGCCACCTTGGAAGAAGCCAAACGTCTGGCAGCTACTCTTACTGATAATCATGTGAAGAACGGTAGTCTCTTCCGCAAGGGCACTAAGAAGACTGTTGCCAAAGACACTCCTCAGCCCGCTATTGAGGTCAAGCCCGAGACCTCAAGCAACAAGAAGCGCAAGGCTAGGAACTACATGGTTGCTACCACTCCACCTGCTGCCCAAAACCCAGCCAAGAAGCCGTATGGCGGGAGTCACCCTCTCTTCAACACTTGTCAATACTATCATCTTCCTGGCAGACTGTGCCGCCAATGCAATAACTGTAAGCGGTATGGACACTACACCAACGCTTGCCAAGCCCCTGTTGCCCAAAACAACTAAAACAACCCATCCAGAAATGCCCCAGCTCCCAACCAACAAAACAACAGACCTGCTCATGGTCAGTGCTACGAGTGTGGCAGCCCTGATCACTATATCAACAATTGCCCCAATCGTAACCAAAACCGCAACCAAAACCAAAACCAGAACCGCAACCAGAACCAAGGTGCTCGAGGTCGCGCCTACAATCTCAATGCTAACCAGGCCCGTGACAACAACGAGGTGGTGAATGGTACGTTTCTCATTAATAACCACTATGCATCCATATTATTTGATTCGGGAGCTGATAAGTCATTTGTATCACTGAAGTTTGAACCTTTACTTAACTTACCCCAAACTAACCTAGAGGAACCTTTAGTGGTAGAGGTAGCTAATGGGAAGTCTATCTCGATCGATTCTATTATTCGTAACTGTGTGTTGAACCTCGACGATCATACTTTCTCTATCGATCTCATCCCTATGCATCTTGGAAGTTTTGATGTCATAGTAGGCATGGACTGGTTGTCAACCCATCGTGCTGAAATTCTGTGTTTCGAGAAAGTCATTCGCATTCCTCTCGAATCTGGTAAGATTTTGAAGATCTATGGTGAGAATCCTTGTGGCGAGCTTAAGCTCATGTCTTGTACTACTGCCCAAAAATACTTACGAAAGGGGTATACAGCTTTCTTAGCTAACGTGATAGAGATGAAGGACAAGGGCAAAAGTATCCAAGACATTCCAATTATTCGGGACTATCCTGAAGTCTTCCCAGAGGATTTAACTGGTTTGCCTCCTGCTCGACAAGTGGAATTTAGAATTGATCTTGTTCCTGGTGCTAATCCTGTCTCCAAAGCTCCTTATCGTCTTGCGCCCTCTAAGATGCAAGAACTTGCCAGTCAACTACAGGAACATTCTGATAAAGGTTTCATTCGCCCCAGTTCTTCTCCATGGGGAGCCCCTGTCTTGTTCGTTAAGAAGAAAGATGGATCTCTTAGAATGTGTATCGACTATCGCGAACTCAACAAACTCACCATCAAGAATCGTTATCCATTGCCTAGGATTGACGATCTTTTCGATCAACTTCAAGGAGCAACCCACTTCTCGAAGATTGATCTTCGTTCTGGTTATCATCAGCTTAGAGTCCACGATGAAGATATTCCCAAGACAGCCTTTCGTACACGATATGGTCACTATGAATTCATGGTCATGCCTTTTGGATTGACCAACGCTCCCGAAGTGTTTATGGATTTGATGAATCGGGTTTGTAGACCCTACCTCGACAAATTCGTGATCGTCTTCATCGATGATATTTTGATTTACTCTAAATCAAAATCCGATCACGAACAGCATCTTCACTCCATCTTCGGTCTCCTAAAGAAAGAAAAACTGTATGCTAAGTTCTCGAAATGTGAATTTTGGCTTAAGGAAGTTCAATTTTTGGGACATGTCATTGATATGAACGGAATTCATGTTGATCCCGCAAAAATCGAAGCTGTGAAGAATTGGAGTGTTCCTAAAACTCCAACTGAAGTCCGTTCCTTCCTTGGTTTGGCTGGTTATTATCATCGATTCATCGCCAACTTCTCCAAAATCGTTGTTCCTCTCACTACCTTAACTCACAAGGGTAAACCCTATGAGTGGGGACCAAAGCAAGAGGAAGCATTTGAAACTCTTAAGCTGAAACTCTGTGAAGCTCCCATCTTGTCTCTACCTGATGGTAATGATGATTTCGTGGTCTATTGTGATGCATCAAACCAAGGTCTTGGTTGTGTTCTCATGCAACGAGGAAAGGTTATTGCTTATGCGTCTCGACAACTCAATACTCACGAAAAGAATTATACCACCCATGATCTTGAATTGGGCGCTGTTGTCTTTGCTCTTAAAATTTGGAGACATTATCTTTATGGGACTAAATGTGTGGTGTTCACAGACCACAAAAGTCTCCAACATGTCTTCGACCAGAAAAATCTTAACATGAGGCAACGACGTTGGGTTGAGTTACTTAACGACTACGATTGCGAAATTCGCTATCATCCTGGCAAAGCGAATGTTGTGGCTGACGCGCTTAGTCGTAAAGAGCGTATCAAACTTCAATGTGCGAGAGTTCGTACTGATCTTCAGGATCGCATCCTCCAGGCTCAACATACCTCAGTCACCCAAGGTAACATGTACGACGAAATGTCTTGTGGTGTTGAGACTCAACTTGAAACCAAACCTGATGGTCTTCTCTATTTTCATAATCGGCTTTGGATCCCTGACCGTGATGATCTTCGTACTTTTCTCATGAACGAGGCTCATAAGTCTCGTTATTCTATTCATCCTGGAGCTGACATGATGTACCAAGATCTTCGTTATTCATATTGGTGGTCTGGTATGAAGAAAGATATTGCTCTTTTCGTTACAAAATGCCTCACTTGTTCAAAGGTCAAGGCTGAACATCAACGACCATCTGGTATGCTCGAACAACCAGAAATTCCTGTATGGAAATGGGAGAGCATAGCTATGGACTTCATCACCAAACTCCCTCGTACACCCAAAGGTTTTGACAGTATTTGGGTAATCGTCGATCGTTTGACCAAGTCAGCCCACTTCTTACCTATTCGTGAGAAGTATTCCGTGGAAAGATTGGCAAGGATGTACGTAAGTGAAATCGTATGTCGTCATGGTATACCTTTGGACATTATCTTTGATCGTGATGTTCGTTTCACCTCTCACTTTTGGGATTCTTTACAAGATGCTTTGGGTACCAAGTTGAACCTGAGTAATGCTTATCACCCTCAAACAGATGGTCAGACTGAACGGACCATCCAGACACTTGAGGATATGCTCAGGGCATGTATCATCGATTTTGGTGGCGCATGGGATTCTCATCTTCCTTTGGTTGAGTTTTCATACAACAATAGTTATCACGCCAGCATTAACATGGCTCCTTTCGAGGCACTCTATGGTCGTAAATGTCGTTCACCTGTCTGTTGGACTGAGGATGGTGAAGCCCGGATCACTGGACCCAAACTAATCCAGGAAACCACAGACAAAATCCAACTCATTCAGGATAATCTTCTCAAGGCTAGAAGTCGTCAGAAGAGTTATGCTGATAAACGTCGTAAACCCTTGGAATTCCAAGTTGGGGACCTTGTACTTCTTAAGGTATCCCCTTAGAAAGGAGTGATTCGTTTCGGTAGAAAGGGAAAACTAGCTCCTCGATACGTAGGCCCATTCAAAATTCTTGACAGGGTTGGAAAAGTGGCTTACAAACTTGATCTTCCACCTGAGCTAAGCAATGTTCACCCGACCTTTCATGTTTCGAATCTCAAGAAATGCTTAGCAGACGAGAACCTCCATGTTCCTCTTGAGGATGTGCAAATCGATGAAACTATGCACATTATCGAGAAACCCGTCGAGATTGTTGATACTGGAGTCAAGAAACTCAAGCGCAGTCGCATTCCGATCGTTAAGGTTCGTTGGGAATCTAAACGAGGTCTAGAGTTCACTTGGGAACGTAAAGACCAGATGAAGTCTAAGTACCCACATCTTTTTCCACCAGACTCTCCAACTCCAACTTCGGGACGAAGTTCCTAAAAGTAGGAGAGACTGTAACATTTCGCATTTATACTTGTACGTTACATTTTTATCATGAATAAAAAACGTCAAGTTTCAGTATTATTATTCGCATTTTATTATTATTGTGGCATTTTGGGAACCCTAATACTATATTAATTATATATAATATACTTAAATATATATATAATATATGTCAAAAAAAATAATAGCTTGGGCCGGGACTCGAACCCGCGCCCCAAGCCGGCCATATGCACACAACGTTTTTACCATCTGCTCCACACCTGCTTCTTGTTTTAAAACCAACTCATATTAATTATATCACACGATTGATTCTTCAAAGTTGACTTGGAAAGTCAACTGTGGAATCCATCTACCATAATTAACAATTTTTGACGCGTAATTGATCCAAGATAGGAATGATTTCGTAATTTCCGGCCATCGACAAGTCAACACACGATCAATTGTCGTTTAAATCATTCCATTTGTGCTCGTGTACACGTCACGCATTAATATCAAGGTCAAACCTTCCAATTCATCGATCCAGACCATTACCCTATAAATTGGACACTCCTGGACGATCACAACTCGCCAATCAATCTTTCTCAACCCCCAATTCCTCTTATTAATCTTCTGTTCTTGATATTTTGATCGCATTTTGACTTTAAGCCTTGACCGATCGTTCGTGTTCATAACGTGTTTGTAAGTAACATTTTTTTTGTGGTATTTATTAAATTAGGGTTCTCGCATATATTATATAATTTAAATGAACTGAAACCAAACACAACCACTTGTCTGGACCAAGTGGTTGTGCTTGGTGCTTTCTAAACCGGCCACGCGGGTTCGAACCATGGCAGCCGCATCAGTTTCTTTTCGTTTTTTTCTTTGTTTTGTTTAAAAACAATCAACTATATATATACTACTTATATTTTATAAAATCATTTTAAAATACTAAAACACTTTTAAAAATTCTACAAAAATTATTTTGTATTAATCTGATGAAAAAATTTAACATACAATTTTTAGTTTTCATAAATTTATTTATTTAATATATATAATAAATAAATCAAGTTTATTCTATTTAATTTATAAAATTCTATAAAAATATCATAACAATCTTATAATTCCACAAAAATTATTCTGAGTTTTAATAACAATAAACTTTTCTGAAATGATTTTTATTTCTGAAAAGTCATTTATTTAATATTTTTAATCAATTTTTGTTAGTTTTAATCATAAGTAAATTATAATAAATTCATTTTTCAATATTTTTGCACCAAAATTTTATATAAATTATTTCTGATTATTTGGAACAGAAATATAATTTTTAATCTAATAAATCTTTAATATTAGTATTTTTAAATATTAAAGTTAAATTTTGACAATTTGAAATAAATAGATTTTATATTCTATTTTCAAGAAAATAATTTTATAAAAATTATTTTTATACCTTAAACACATTATTGTGACCATCTTAAATTCAGATTTTATAAAAAGAGTTTCATTTATTTAATTATCAAATTTCTCTTATTTATTAAAACATTTTGTTATTAATCCAACAAATGTTTATCCCCAAATCAAAACCCTAGAATATACTTGTAGACTAGATAGACTTAGACTTATTTGTTACCTTATACATAGGGTAATACTTGGCAATCTTTTGGGCTACACTCATACTATTTCTCAAGACTTAATACTATACTAAGGTGAGTTTACGTAACCATGTTTATGCAATTCTTCATACTTGCAACATTATACTTAAGCAATTCTACATGCATGTCTAGTTGTAAACTTTAATGCCTCATGAATTAGACAACAACAACAGTTTCAACGAGTTTCAACATTACATAATCATTAGCTATGGCCAAGCCGGCGATACTCAATAATAGATCTATTGGATTGACAATCCCACCCGGATACGTGTACCTCCTACATAGGTAGCGTGGGTGATTGTTATCGTTCCAACATATTATTAAGGTGAACCGTGGACGACGGGATGGACCTAAACTAGTCGGAGATTTGATTATGTCGATTCTACATATTATGCTTATTCATGTAGACTTAAACTTACGATAGACATATGAATTGCTAAACTTTTATACTTAAACTATTTGCTTGACATGACTTATGTATTCTCACCAACTTTTAGTTGACCCCCCCCCCATTTTTACAACTCAACAGGAAATAATGATGCATGAAGGCTAGAGTAATTTTCATGAGAAGACAATCTTGAAGTCTATGCTTGTTTGGTTTATGTGATGTATTAGATTTCCACTTGAAACACATTATGTATTTCCA